>PYSP01000053.1:0-95934 GCA_003049395.1 Pseudohalonectria lignicola | reverse complement strand
CGCGGGAGCCGCTGCCGCCGCCGGTGGGCAGGCGTTTGGCAACCTCGACTTCCTCCGCAATAACACGCAGTTCCAGCAACTGCGGCAGGTGGTGCAGCAGCAGCCCCAGATGCTCGAGCCGATCCTGCAGCAGCTCGGCGCCGGGAACCCGCAGCTCGCCCAGCTGATCGCCAACAACCCGGACCAGTTCCTCGGCCTGCTCGGCGAGGACGCCGACGATGACGTCCCGTTGCCCCCCGGAGCGCAGGCCGTCTCCGTCACGGAGGAGGAGCGGGATGCTATCGAGCGCGTGAGTGTAACGGCCTTTTTTCCCCGCTTGCCACCCTACTCCGCATCTTTACTTGACTGTTTATCAAGGGCTCTGTTCATTAACACAGACATCGGAATACTGATGCATATATCTTTGGCCGCAATAGTTATGCCGATTGGGATTCGATCGCGACCAGGCCATTCAGGCTTACTTTGCCTGCGACAAGAACGAGGAGCTTGCGGCCAACTTCCTGTTCGACCAGCCTGATGACGACGAGCCCAATCCCCAATAAGCGTAGCAAATGAGCAAATACAGCAACCGTCTTTTATTTTATTTCTGCAATGATGGGTCCCGTTTTGTCCAGCAGGGATCCGGGGAGAGAGGCGGGAAAGAGGGGGTGAGGAGGAGAGGAAGCGAGGGGAAAGGAAAGGACTGTAAAAAGATGCACACCTTGCTCTTTCTGGCGTTGAGGGAAAACCAGGAAGCGCTCGCTCCCCGACGAAGACGACATGAGCGATGAACAAATAACAAACACGTCCATTCTTCTTCCTTTCCCCCCCCCCGCGCCTGTCGTGTCCCGCTCCTCGTCTTCCACGCGGGGCTTTCCACCTAACCCTACCCACTCTGGCTTTGCATGAAACGATTTGGCGATGGTTTCTAGGTCCTCAAAATACCAACTATATTTCCCTCAGCCTCTCTCTCTCTTCTTTTCATGACTCTCCTGGGCCTACGAGGGCAATGACTCCTTCTCAACTCTTGATCTCCATACTGTCGTCCGCCCCAAGACACAGACGATGTGATGTAAGATGAGACCCTACCTTTGCTTTGTTTTCTTGGCCCTGGTTTCTATCTCCCTTCAACGCATACGATAAATGAGGAGTGGTAGGAGGAGGCGTCTCAAGGAAACTTTCTCGCCGTTGCTTGTCTCTGTCTTTTCAGCCCCTTCTTGGGTCACGAATCCGTTATTTTGAAAGCGAGGCTATGCTGTAAAAGGAGCTTCGGTTCTGTGGCGTGGAGTGCCAATTGCGGCCTTTCTCTTCCCCCTGACAGCCAGGGGATTCGTCTCATGTCATTTCTTGCCATCAGCAGCACCCGGGGGGTTCTGCCCGTGTTTCTGGGCGAGCCGAGGAACGGCGGCATGAGATCAAGAGATAGCTTGGACAACGAAACGGGGGATGATAAATGAACATGCAAGTGGGTGCCTGTAGCCTAGGTATTCAGCGAAGAGACCAAATACTTCAATGAAAGAACTCGATCGGAATCACTAGTGGAAAACTGCGTCCAAGCCTCATACAGCTTTGATGACAATATGTGCCTATGACGGATTTCCTAGGAGATACAAGCCTTGGTGAGATCATCTGTCACAAGGAACATGGGTTGCATCCGCTCCTTTGACGTGGAGAGACCCTCCCGTGACGCAAGTCTCCTGCGGGGAGCCGCCGTTGGCTGTTTTGTACACAGGCTACCTGGTAAGCTGCCCAGGCCCAGGCCCTCAGTCTAAAACTACAAAATGTTTAACATGGGTGATACCGGCGCGTGTCAAGCTTCTTGCCCGAGAGAAGCCGCCCTCATCAATTCCAGATGCCCCCGGCGCGAGTACGCCGCCTCCGTGGAGGACGCACAATCTCGGCCTCGTCGATGATCTCGACGTCCTCTTCCTCATCATCACCACCAGGACCGGCACCAGGACTGGCGCCAGAACCAGGACCGGCATTGCCAGATTTCGACTTGCCCTTGCCCGCAACCCCCACACCGTCTCCGCCCGGATCCTCACCACCCTTCCCGGGACCCCCGCCGAGCAGCTTCTCCCTCTTCTCCCTCTGGGCGGCCTCGGCCTCGTCCTGGATGCGCCTCTGCTCCGCCTCGTGCGCCTCCTCCCTGCGGCGGTGCTCCTCCTCGATGACGGCCGTGGCCTCAAGCGTGTCGCCGGTCCGGGACTGGTACTCGTCTAGGCTGATCATGACCTGCTTGCGCCCCACGATGGCGGCGTTGACCTTTGCCGGGTGGTGCTTCTCCTCCCGGTTGAACTTCATCTTGACATGCCTGCGCGTCCGTCCCGGAAACATGTTGGCGATGGTCTGGAAGTCGGTGCCGAACATGCGCAGGTAGTCGTAGAAGAGGGCCGTCTCCTCCTCGTTCCAGGCGTTCGGGCCCCGGAGCTTTCCCGGGCGCAGGTACGTCGACGAGTTAGTCATGCGCGTGAACTCGTTCTCCTCCACCACCTCGAAGTCGGACCGCGACGCCGCCGCCGCCGCGTGTCGGTCGTGAACGAGCGAGGCCTGGTTGATGACGATGTTGCCGTCTATGATCTCGAACTGGGGGCCTCTGGTGGCGCCGAGAGACGCGGTTGCTGCTCCTGCGGCCGGCTGCTGCTGCTGCTGTTGCTGTTGAGGTAGCGGCGTGGCGGCCGAAGAGGTAGAGGTAGAGGCAGGGGTGGACTTCTCCCGGGAAGCTCGAGGCCCCGAACCGTTGCCATTGCTGTCTCCTCCGCCGTCGGCTGCCATGGAGCCAACCCCCTCCTCCTCCTCCCCGTCCCCTTCTCCGCCGGAGACGGCTGGCTCGCCGTTGGCGGCCCGATTCTTGAGCTTGCGCGCGAGCCGCTGCATGGCGCCGAGCTCTCGCATCCGCGCGACTAGCTCGTCGTGCCGGCTGAACTTCTTGCCGATGCGCAGGTCCTTGGTGAGCTCGGCCATGGTTACGAACTTGGGGTCGACCTCGCGTTCCTCCGCGTCCTCGGGCGTGACGGACCTCTCCTTGCGCTCTTTCCTGGGCTTGGATTTTCGTCCTTTTTGGGGTTTTGCTGATGACTCGGGCTCACTTTCGTCCTGGTTTTCGTCCTGGTCTTCCTCTTGGCCTTCATCCTCGGCGGAACCTTGCTCGTCGTTTGTAGGGGATGGCTCTGCTTGAGCTCTAGTCCTTGGACGTCTATTGCTGGCTCTGGTGGCGGATTCGCCTCCTCCGTTTGCTTCTTGTTCAGCACCCGCTGCTGGCACCGCGTCTTGAGTGCTCTTCCTGGGCCTGCCTCGTTTCCTATTGGTTGCTGCTGCCTCGGACTGCACACCCGTAGACTCGGCGGTATTGCTGATACCATTCTTTACATGACTTGCTCTCGCGCTCCTCACAGGAGCTTGCCGTCTCTTGCTTTGGGCTCTCGGCGCTGCAGTTTCCACATTATTTACTGCAGACGCCTCCTTATTCGCCTCTTGCCTTCTGGTCGGCCTGGCCTTCTTCACCGGAGGTCCTGTGTCGTCAGATTGTCCTTGTGGAGGCTCGCTTGTCGCCCCATTCGCAGCCAGCGTCTTTCGCTTCCTCGACTGCTTCGAGCTAGTTCCTGAGGCGACATCGTCGGCAGATATATTCGGTTCAGATATGACTGTGGGGATGGGAGGGCCATCCGGCTGTGGAACCGATTGTTGCGCTACTGCCTCTGAGGAAACCTCTGGGTGCTGAGTGAATGCCTCAGCTAGTGTTGGTTGGCTGACTGTGGCAGCGCTCTTTGCTGGTGGTTGACTGGTATGTGAGCCCTCTCTTTGTGTCGCTGTTGGAAGCTGAATGACATCATTGCTTGCTGCCGTAGGTGGCGCCGCATTCTGCGATGAGTGGGATGCGCTACGACGACCGGAGATATGTCCGGAATGTGATGGAATAGTGGGTTGGGAAGGAGGTTGAGTAATCTGTCGTTGTTCTAATGGTGATGATGGACGGGGCACTTCTTGCGACGCTCCAGGAGTAGGAGTAGCAACTGATTGTGCGCTCGATGCGGATGAGGCTGTGGCTGCGACCGAGGTAGGGACCGGGACTGGAGCTTTGGCGGCCGCCTCCTCCGTGACGCTCTCTATCGGTGTTGACTCTGCAACAGCTACAACCTGGTCCGACGTCGAGGAGGGAGCTGGAGCGGGTGTTTTGGATTGTCGGCCTGGAGCGGCTGGCACGTTTCGTCGAATGGCGGCCTTTGGTTTGAAAGCTGAGCCTCCCTTCTTCTTCAACATGGCGAAAGATTGGAGTTGTAAACTTTGAGCAATGGGAACTGTGGTCGCTGGCAGTTCGTGTCTACTTGTCCAACGAGAAGCAAGGTCCCATGCTTCGATCAGACCTGCGCTGGATCCATCACCTCCTCCTATTTCGTATCCCTTCCGACGATTAACCGCAGATAGTTCGGGAAGTAGCTCAGGCCAGAAACTAAGGGTTCAATTGAAAATCCCGGCTTGCTTGCTTTGATGATGTTCTCTTTCTCTGTCTGTTTCGTAGGGATGCGTGCTCGGGGATTTCTCGTATACCTACATTCGAATTCTCTTTAAGAATAAATCGCGGGGTCTGTTTTTACGTTTGCCGCCTCTCTTGCCTGTCAAACTGCGACTCCACTATGACCGTCGCGAGGTGGGCACGCGTCCACAATGATAAGCCTAAACCCAGGTTAGTCTAGCGCACTGCTAATCCATTCTGGGACACTACCCAAAAGTTGGTCCGAGTGTCCTGGCTCATGCCTTCGTCTTAGGTCTCTCAACGTCGAAAATTCAACCCTCTCCTGGCAGTAACCATCACTTATTTCCATTCGTCGGCCGACTTCCCTTCAAACGAATCCTCTACGCTCTTTTTTAATGCTCATCCGAATGCGTTTGTCCAGATTGCCGCCAGGCTGAGAAGATCCTCCTTCATTTCTTTCTACGGCATTCTCTCCTTGTTTCGCCTTTTGCTCCCTTCCTGAGGTCAATCCTTCTCTCGATTTGTCTCTCATGCCTCTTGCCACGTCTCCTCCAGCGCCGTCTCACCCATCTGTCTTGGTGAAGATGGAGGACAGGAAGAGGCCGGCCGTCAGCGCCGCTGATGACATTGCGCCACCTAGCAAGCGGCAGGCCATGAACGGCGCCACCAAGTCCCGGGACGATAACGACTCGAAAGAAGAGGCTTGGATTGAGGTAAGGCCGAGATTTCACCCGCCTTGCAGACATTCAGAAAGCCCAGCAACCCTTACAGTCCTACAAACCCATGAAATCTCCTCTCCACTTCCCTTATACCTCCAAGCAAGCGACAGCGTGGATTGACTCAATCCACCGCGTGTGCTGCTATCAATGCTTGTATATCAACCGGGTCGACGGCCAAGCGGCGACGGCGCCTTCTCTGCTGTGTCGCCTGGCAATTCCGCTAGACGGCAAGCGCGACATGTTCTTTGCTAATCCCCGGCTCGCTGCTCAACAGCCTGCTCGATGCTCAGGTTCAGACTTCCCCATGCTTCTGCTCTTCCCCATAAGATCCGTTCCACCTCCTCACCATCACCAGCCCTGTCGCTCCTATGCCAGTGCCGTCGCACGCTACATCGAAGGACACAAAATGCTGACCCAGCGTGGAACACTAGGAATATCAAAAGGGTGCCATCTATCGCCAAATGCTTGAATATCGGAGGGAGAAGACAACATTAGAAAATCGCTTGGAGGAGGTTACTAAGCGTTCCAACCACCATGACGATCATCTGAGGATAGTGGACCAGTGGTGGCTCCAGGTACGTAGATCTCAGCGTTCCGGATTCCGATATAACTCTTCTTTCCCCCAACATGGCTCCCGCCTCAGAGCACGGATATTGACAACCTGTAGCTCTTGGAAGAAGTCGAGCTCATTGCACATGGCTCCGTTCCAACCGAGCCACCTCCGAAAGGTACGCCCGATTCCTCCCGAACGTATCCTGTTTCTCGCATGGTAGCCTAACACCCCGGCTACACAGACTCTTCGTCACCATTCCGTTCCGCCTTGTTGTTCAAGGGGAGGCAAGATTTTCAGGACCATTTGCGAGACAAGTCCAAATTCATCATATCGAAATTGGAGTCCCTATTTGCTCAAATTGCTGCCGCACGAGACATCAAGTCCGACGTAGCAGAGCTCGAGGGACAAATAAACTCGCTGCTTGCCGCCCAAAAAGATCTCATCGTCAGGCTGGAACGCTCTGACGCCGAAAAGGAATCACTTTCTGAACAATTGGACACAGCAACCCTGCGATATGTCAAGGCAGAGAAGAAGCTGGACAGGGCTAAAAGCGCTCAGGTTCAGAGGCTAGAGCAGCAAGCGCTCGTCATGGCGACCTCGCGCCCACCCGCTGCGGACGGCAAGGGCAAGGCTGACGTCGTAGAGCCTGCGAACGGGAACAACGAAGCTCTCCAGCGCAGATATGACGAGGCCGAGGCTGTCCTGTCCAAGCAGAAGGAGCAGCTGGCAGCTGCTTTCGCGGAGATCAAAGGCTTGCAGCAAGAGAACTCTACTCTGAAGGCCCGCAAAGATGCGATCACGGATGAGGATTATTCGCGGACGGACCTCTTCAAGCAGTTCAAGCTCCAGAGCGAGGACTTAATTAAGCGCGTCAACCACCTGGAGGCGATCAACAAAATGCTGAGGGAGGAAGCCGAGAAATTGCAGTCGGAAAGGACCGCCTACCGCGAACAAGTGGACCGCGAGGCACAAGCCATTACAGCGGAGCTGGAAGACCAGATACATCAGAAGGACACAGATCTGACCCGGATCCGGTCGACCAGGGACGAGCTCAGCGCCGCTTTGGCAGTGCTCAAGGCGAGCCAAGACCAGGAGAGGACCTCTTTGGATCACCTAAAGGAGCTCCTCAGCGCCAAAGACGACCGAATCGCGGGCTTGGAACTGGAGCTTGAAAGGTTGCGCCCCTCAGGGGACGCTGCGACTTCGACACCCAGGGCGGATCTGGAATCCTTGTCCCCCAGCGAGTTGATATCTCGATACATTCAGCTCGAGAAGGACTTCGAGCTGATCAGGAGCGAGGTGCCATCAGTAGAGAAGGCGTACAAGAAGGCAGTCTCACTCTCACAGAAGAAGATTATGGACTTCGTTGCGCTGGAGGCTCGTGTCAGCAGCATGGCAGCGGAGAAGGCGAAGGCAGAGCAGAAGTACTTCGCAGTGAGGAGGGATACGGATGTCCGCACCCAAGAGATGCGTCTCCTGCGCAGCAAGGACAGCAAGAGCTCGGACATCATTTCGCAGCTCAAGGAGGACGAGGCTGCTAGCAAGCTGCTGATCGCTAACTTGGAGAAGCAGCTGGCCGAGTCTAAGTCGGCCAACGCGACGGTCATGGAAAAGAACGAGAAGCTGGCGGCCGCGAGGGACGAGGCGCTGAGGCGGTCTGAGGCGCTCAAGTCGCAGGCGTCGGATCTTGCTGGGCAGGTCAAGTCGAAGGACTCGGCGCTCGTCGAGGTCAAGCAGAAGGCCGCAGAGCACGAGACCGAGGCCGAAAGGGTCAACGTGCGGCTCGACCACGCCCAACGGGAGAGGGACAACTGGAAGGCCAAGAGCCTGGCGAGCTCGAGTGAGGAGGAGGAGAATTTGAGGGTGAGTTTCCTTGTCCGTCTGGGGTTGCCCAACCGTGCTTCCCGGTTTCTGTTTCTTGTGTGGCACTAACGGTCTTGGGGATGTCTGCAGAAATTCGCACTGTGCAACGTCTGCAACAGTAACTTCAAGAACTCCATCCTGAAGACGTGTGGCCACGTCTTCTGCAACATCTGCATCGAGAGCAGGCTGGCAAACCGGAGGAGAAAGTGCCCAACCTGCAGCAAGGCGTTCGACAAGATGGATGTTATGCAGGCGCATATGTAGCGTCGCATCTGTGTTCTGTATGTTGTATGTGTTGTGTTGTGTGGGTGCGGCTACCTGAACCTGTGCTAGTTTATTCGGCGTTGCGTGTCCTTGCATCCGTCCCATCGGCAAAGCACAGGAGGCAGACGCCAGGAGGTTTCTCTATCCTATTCTATTTTCTCTTGCTCCCTCTAGCGCTTTCTCCAGTCTAGCATACCGTCTCTTCCTTTCTTTTGTCTATCCTCTTTCCTACTCAACTTTTTTGCACTACGGTTCTTCGGCAACGGATCGACGAGGGAAAACAAGGCCCTCCCAAAGCATTTGTGTTTGGATCGTGTAACTTTATTCTCCATTGAGTGGAATACATATTCATCTCGGTCACCAGATCGGTACCTGGTACCAGGAGCGAGATGGTCATGTTTGCCATCGTACTAGACTCGTACTCCGGCGGACGTGCCATCCAGTGGGGAGGAGCTGTCTTTGAAATCTTGTTGGCATAGAGGGGGATCGCTATAGTGATAAGGAGAGCGTAATTATCTGTAGATTCCAGCCCACTGAGGCAGGGCGGCGGGCCTTGCCACGGGGTTGCCAACCCCGACTTTCTGCTCAGGCCACTTCGCATCAGCGCCTCCTGGTAGAGCCGAACCCGGTGCTGTCGTGCCTCTCGGTGGAGGCGCTACTCCTCGAGGGCCCCGCGCCCCCCGGCCCACCCCAGGTGCTGCCGCCTCCGCCTCCACCCCACGAGCCCGTGTTCCACCCGCCCGTGCCCACGCCCATGTTGTCCATGCGGTTGCGGTCGGTGGCCCTGCTCCCCGCCCAGTAGCCGGCGGCCGTGCCGCCCGCGAGCCCGCTCCAGAAGCCCGGCCGCCACGAGTCGTCGGCCGTGCGCTTCGTGCCCGGGTAGGGAGGGGGCGGGTCGTTCCTGTGGTCCCAGCCTCCGGCGCCACCGCCGCCGCCGCCCCAGCCGGGACCCCAGGCCCCTCCGCCACCGCCGCCACCCCAGCCGCGCCGGGGTCTGGGCGCCCCAGCCGCGCCGACAACGGCGCCGCCGTTTTGCTGATAGCAGGCGGACCAGAGGATGAAGACGAGGACGGCGAGGAAGAAGGTCCAGAAGAGCCAGGACGACCAGGAGCCGCCGCCACCGAAGCCCGAGCCGCCGCCCGACAGTTCCGGGTGGAGGCGCTCCCCCTCGTCCGTGAGGACGAGGCGGTACTCGACGCCGCAGCTGCCCTTGAGGACGTACTCGTCGTCCGCGGAGGCGTACCCTTCGCATATCACGTCGGTGCTGCCGAGCTTGAGGGTGCCGGGCAGGGAGGCGGTGCAGGACCACTGTATGTCCTCGGAGGAGTAGCCGGCGCCCTGGTTGACGCAGCGCATCGTGTCGACCTTATGGAGGGCGCAGATGGCCCGGGGGGAGATGCACTTGAGCTGCGGGGCGGCCGGGACGCGCCGGTGCGAGGTTTGTTGGTCTGCGCGGAGGGTCAGGGATTGGACCTGTTTTTTTTGGTGTTGCGGGGCGTTCGAGGATGTTTTGTTAGGCTTCTCTGCATACGTTTGGAGGCTTGTGGGACCGGGGGGGGGGGACGACCAAAGGGCTGATGACGAACCTGGGAGAGGAGGATAGCATTCTTGGGCTTTGCTGCCTCAGCGAAGTCAGCGGTGCAGCCGAATGCCAGCAGGAAGAGCGCGGGGTATAGGAAGTCGAGAAACATTGTTGTCCCCTTCGGAGAGGTTCGACCCCGGTCTCTTGTTTCGGGAGAGGTAGAACGCCTGACCGTCGTAGTTTTGAGGCTGTCGTAGCTGGAGCGCAATGTCTTTTGTTTGGTCTTGGATGTAGACGCTAGCTAGAGACAAGCACCTGGCTACCTAGGAAGGTCAGGTATACTTCAAAGCTGAAGAGGGGTTGGAGATCGCAAGAGATAAACAAATCAAGACTACCTGACTATGCAAATAAAAAACCCATCAAACTATGATTCCGTACAGGCAGCAAAAGGACAATTCGTCAGCCATTCCCATTTCACGACAGCGGCTAGAAAAGGACAGCTGTCATGTCAGGAGAGGCGATACCAACAAGGCGAGGCTGAAAGAGAGCCAGCAAGCTTCTTCCTCTGGTCGGATCACCTTTTTGTTTCCCCTCGCTTGGCATGCCACCTCACTGGATAGTGGCCTAAACTAGGGAGGGCTGTCTTCCACTTGTACCTCTAGTTGCGGCGTTGCTAGAGAGCAACAACAGGAATCATTTGGATATTTGTCCGAATTTTTTCTTCTTTCTGGTTTGTTTCTGTTTCCCTTGCGCAGGACAAACTTTTGTCACTGCTCTGTGGCATTTGGATGACCCGTGAGCTGTCAGTGGCCTGACAGACGACCTGGAAGCTAAAGTCTTCTTGTACCTACCTACTCTATATTTTGCCTTGATGGAGAGCAATCCGCGTAAGCCTACCCAACGAGAAGACGGGAGTGAATTGGTGAAGAGCCCAACCGGCAGGCAAGCGGTTGATGATTAAGGGAATTGAACTATGTGTGACGGTGATATATGAGGCATACTATCCGTGGACTCAGTAGGACCTGTGAGCCGCACTCTCAGCCTGTTAATTTTAACATTCTGGTCGATCGGTGTTCGGATTCCCAGGTGGGTCCAGCCTTTATTTGGTGCCTTAGTCTGCAGGCCGATTGAGTCAACCGGTCAAACTACCTACGTAGTACGTTTTACATACCCGAGAAACGACACGCGAAGGGCGATATATCCGTATGATCGGTAAATTGGAGAATACCCCGACTTTCTAGTCGTAGCTCGACGGTCGAGTCGCCCTGGACGAAGAGATTAGATGGTGCGTACCCGGTGAATGGAACGGGGGGTACTCGAAGAAATCGGTGCCGAAACCCGCCGTCTTATCCCCTTGTAAGTTCCTCAATGAAACCTAGTAACCCAAAAAGGGGAAATTCAATCGTCGAGTCGAGGATGTTTGGATTGAAGGAGAATAATTGCATTCCATCTTAGCTGTGATTTGCCGTGGAGGACCCATGGGCCGCAATTTCTGGGAGCCTCTGGCGGGTAAGGCAGCTTGGCGGACAGTTGAACGACCCCGAAAGTCCAGAGAGGCGGCAGGTGGCTTGCAGGGCTCCTTCATGCAGGCAGTCGCACTCGCACATTGACATCATTCCCTCGAGAGAGGTTGATGTCGCACACATGGTGGACTGACCGCCACAGCGCCGCCAAACAAAAGAGCCGCCACTGTAAGGCACTAAGGGAAAGGAGTACTTATCCATCGACTCAGATGTAGGGTAGTACGGACGTACGCATCAGACTATTATTACCTTGACATAGGATGCAGGTTGGCTTCAGTCTATTCATCTGGTAGGTTGAGCTCCCTCATGGTCCCGTTACATAAGAGTCCACGGCGTGGGAAATGCATACGACGCATGGAAATGAGTCAGAAAGAAAGTTGACGACCGAACGCATGCCGACTCGCCTGCTAGCCGTATCCCGGCACTCAATACTAGACTGATATATAAGCGGCTGAAAAGATGTCGAGTGACAGCACGAAGCAACCGGAAATCAGATGATAAGCCGGGCTAATTGATCCGTGAGCAGTGTGTAGTGCGTAGTACGTGCTCTGTAAGTGCTATGTATTCTCGAGACAATGTCTACACTCCCTTTTATGGCGTACTCTTATATCTCACGATGAGGCCCTCTCCTTTGATAGGCTGCCTTACTCGTTCTACCGGTAGCTCGCTACCACCACCGTGTTCAGCGGGTACTCAGTACCCTTGGACTCTGTAATGTTCATTGGGAGCGGACGCTCCCGTCCTGACTCCTCAAGCCCCAGTTGTCCCCTCGGTTTCCTCCTCGGTCTTTGGAGAGGATTCGTTGTTGGCGGGGCCGGTAGCTGGACTTGGGCTTCTTGAAGAGAGGCCCTCGAACGTGTCCGTGATGAGCTTACACGGTAGTACAGTCGTAAAGTACGGTGTAGATCTAGATGCACTAGTGGTGGAGGTATCTTTGATAACCTACAATTCTTGTTGGCTTTAATGGCTGAATGTATGACCAAGGTTGGGTGTGAGCAATCCGGCGATTGGATGGATTACTGGTACATACCTACTAACCCCACAGGTTGCCTCTGGAGGGTGCTGTCACAGTGGTGGTGTGGGCCACAACGGCGCCAACACCACCCAACCCATTGTACTCGACCTCGGGCCAGCCAGAGGACCTAGCGGTCTACCCCTGTTGGGCAATCAGGATTCTTTCGGCCGGTCTCAATGTTGTCCCCGACCCGATCCCGATCGTCGGGTGGGCAACCTAACAAGGAATGCAGGTTATTTAATTGTTCGCGAAGCGCTGTTAGTTTTCTCTTGTACTCTGCACTTCACCTTGTAACTCGCCCCCTTTGCTTCGAAACTCTCTTTTCTTGACCTGTTATAGTTCCTCGACATCTTTGTTCGGGAATGCTTGTCGTCGCATAGCCATCTCAGCTGGTCTTGTATCATCCCATCAGAGAGGCTTTTTTTCTTCTCTTTTCGTTGTTGACGGATAGTGACGGTATAAGCCCGAGACCCCGAGATTCTCTTTCCCCATCCGTCAGGTGTTTCCTAGCTTGGTGATTTTTATTTTGGCTCCTGGTTTGTTTGCTTGCCTCCTCACAGCAGCAGACTTCGCCCTTGTTATATCACTAATTTGTTTTATATATCATTACTTAAGCTTCTTCTTTTTGTTCCCCCCACCTCTTGTTCAAACTGGTGTGAGCAGTCGGCCCCGAACCTCCCCGGTCCGCCATTGGACGCTCCCGAGAGATAAGCGCAGACGGCGCATTCCCTCAAGCCTTGGCGCCCAGAATGGCAGCCGACAAGTCGACGGAAAAGCCCACCAGCGGGAGCGGCGGTGGCGCTTCTCATGCTTCCAACGCTTCCAACGCTTCCAACGCCTCCAACGCCTCAAAACCCCCCTCAACTCATAGCCGCGATGGGTCAACAGAAGACAGCAAGGCTGCGCAGCAGGAAAAGCATCTTGAGAAGCTCGCGCTGGAGAAGGCCGACTCCAAGGTCTTCCTCCCAGGGGGGGAATCCTCGGATGATGATGTCTACAGACATCTACCGCCCCACGAGGCCGCCATCCTTAGGACGCAGGTCGTAACCCCCAGCGTCAAGGTGGGCATGGCGACTCTGTATCGGTACTCGACCCGAAACGACGTGATCATCATCGCCGTCTCGACCCTCTCGGCCATCGTGGCGGGAGCTGTCCTGCCCCTGATGACCATCGTCTTCGGTAGCCTGCAGGGGGTCTTCCAGGACTACTTCTTGGGCCTGATGAGCTATGACGCCTTCATGAGGGAGATGACCACGCTGGTGCTGTATTTCGTCTACCTGGCCATCGGCGAGTTCGTCACGACGTATATCTGCACCGTCGGCTTTATCTACACGGGCGAGCACATTAGCGCCAAGATTCGCGAGCACTACCTGCAGAGCTGCATGAACCAGAACATTGGATTCTTCGACAAGCTGGGCGCCGGCGAGGTGACGACCCGTATCACGTCCGACACGAACCTGGTGCAGGAGGGCATCTCGGAGAAGGTTGGGCTGACCATCTCGGGCATTGCCACCTTTGTGACTGCCTTTGTCATCGGCTTCGTCATGTACTGGAAGTTGACCCTCATCCTGTTGTCGACCGTTTTCGCGCTCATCTTCAACATGGGCGGCGGCTCGACCTTTGTGGTTAAGTATAGCAAGATGGCCATCGACGCGTACGCGCAGGGCGGGAGCGTGGCCGAGGAGGTCATCAGCTCCATCCGCAATGCCGTGGCCTTCGGCACCCAGGACCGCCTGGCCAAGCAGTACAATGTTCACCTGACCAAGGCTGAGGCATACGGGTTCAGGAACAAGGCCGGCATCGGCGTCATGATTGCGGGCATGATGCTTATCATGTACCTGAACTATGGCCTCGCCTTCTGGATGGGGAGCCGCTACCTGATCGAGGGGGTGATCCCACTGTCCAAGGTCCTCACCATCATGATGGCCGTCATTATCGGTGCCTTCAACATCGGGAACGTGGCGCCCAACATCCAGGCCTTCACGACGGCCCTGGGCGCGGCGGCCAAGATTTACGACACCATCGACCGCGTCTCCTGTCTCGACCCGTCCTCGGACGAGGGAGAGACGCTGGGCGACCTCAAGGGCACCATTGTGCTGGAGCATGTGAAACACATCTACCCGTCGCGGCCGGGCGTCGTCGTCATGGAGGATGTCTCACTGACCATTCCGGCTGGGGAGACGACGGCGCTGGTCGGTGCATCCGGGTCCGGAAAGTCCACCATCGTCGGCCTGGTCGAGCGTTTCTACAACCCTGTGGCTGGCAAGATCTACCTGGACGGACACGATATCAGCACTCTGAATCTCCGTTGGCTGCGCCAGAACATATCACTGGTGTCCCAGGAGCCTATCCTCTTCAGCGTCTCTATTTATAACAATATCAGGCACGGACTGATCGGGACCAAGTACGAGAACGAAAACCCGGAGAAGCAGAGGGAGCTGATCGAGGAGGCGGCCAAAAAGGCGAACGCGCATGACTTCGTCACCTCCCTGCCCGAGGGCTACGAGACCAATGTGGGCGAACGCGGCTTCCTCCTTTCTGGCGGCCAGAAGCAGCGCATCGCCATCGCCCGTGCCATCGTGTCGGACCCCAAGATCCTCCTGCTCGACGAGGCGACGTCGGCGCTGGACACCCGATCTGAGGGCGTGGTGCAGGCGGCCCTCGAGGTTGCGGCTGCGGGGAGGACCACCATCACCATTGCCCACCGCCTGAGCACTATCAAGGACGCACACAACATCGTTGTCATGTCCCAGGGCCGCATCGTGGAGCAGGGCACCCATAACGCTCTGCTGGAGCAGAAGGGCGCCTACTACGGCCTGGTGACGGCCCAGGAGATCGCCAAGGTCAACGAGCTCACTGCCGAGGAGGAGGCTGCCATCGATGAGGAGGAGAAGATCCTGATCCGCAAGGCCTCCACCAAGCAGGAGGGGGGCGGCAGCGGCAGCGGCAGCGGCAGCGGCACTGGCGGCGGCGGTGCCAGCGGCTTCGAGCCGGACCCGAACGACGATGTCGCGGCGCGGATGGAGCGGACGACGACGCAGAAGTCGGTCTCCAGCCTGGCGCTCCAGGGCAGGAAGCCAGCAGTGGAGAAGGAGTACAAGCTGTGGACGCTGATCAAGTTGATCGCCTCTTTCAACAAGGAGGAGTGGCACCTGATGCTCATCGGCGTCTTCTTCTGCATCATCTGTGGGGCAGGCAACCCGGTGCAGGCCATCTTCTTCGCCAAGCTCATCACGACCATGTCTGTGCCCCTCAGCGACCGGACGATCCCGACGATCCAGAGCGACGTGTCCTTCTGGTGCCTCATGTACCTGATGCTGGCCATCGTCGAGTTCGTCGCCTTCGCGGTGCAGGGCGTGCTCTTCGCCAAGTGCTCGGAGCGGCTGGTGCACCGGGTGCGCGACCGGGCCTTCCGCAGCATGCTGCGCATGGACATCTCCGAGTTCGACAAGGACGAGAACACGGCTGGGGCGCTGACGTCGTTCCTGTCCACCGAGGCCACCCACGTGGCCGGGCTGAGCGGGGCCACGCTGGGCACCATCCTGCTCGTCACCACCACGCTCATCGCCGCCTTCACCCTCTCCCTGGCCATCGGCTGGAAGCTGGCCCTGGTCTGCATCGCCACCGTGCCCGTCCTGCTGGCCTGCGGCTTCTTCCGCTTCTGGATGCTGGCCCACTACCAGCGCCGGGCCAAGAAGGCGTACAACACGTCGGCCTCGTACGCGTCCGAGGCCATCACGGCCATCCGCACCGTCGCCTCGCTGACCAGGGAGCGGGACGTGCTGGCCGCGTACCGCGGCTCGCTGGAGGCGCAGCAGCGGGCGTCGCTGCGGTCCGTGCTCAAGTCGTCGCTGCTCTACGCCGCCTCGCAGTCGCTCACCTTCCTCGTCTTCGCCCTCGGCTTCTGGTACGGCGGCAGCCTGATGGCCCAGGGCGAGTACGACATGTTCCGCTTCTTCGTCGTCTTCATGGCCGTCATCTTCGGCGCCCAGTCGGCCGGCACCGTCTTCTCCTTCGCCCCGGACATGGGCAAGGCCTCGCACGCCAGCTCGGAGCTCAAGAGGCTGTTCGACAAGAAGCCGGCCATCGACACGTGGTCCCCGGACGGCGAGCCCGTGCCCTCGCTGGACGGCACCATCGAGTTCAGGGACGTGCACTTCCGCTACCCGACCCGGCCGGAGCAGCCCGTGCTGAGGGGCCTTAACCTGGTCGTCCACCCGGGCCAGTACGTGGCCCTGGTCGGGGCCTCGGGCTGCGGCAAGTCGACGACGATCGCGCTGCTGGAGCGCTTCTACGACCCGCTCGCCGGCGGGGTGCACGTGGACGGGCACGAGATCAGCTCGCTCAACGTGAACGAGTACCGCGCCCAGATCGCGCTCGTGTCGCAGGAGCCGACCCTCTACAGCGGCACCATCAAGGAGAACATCCTGCTGGGCGTCGACCGCGACGTCTCGGACGAGGCCGTCGACTTCGCCTGCAAGGAGGCCAACATCTACGACTTCATCCTCAGCCTGCCCGAGGGCTTCAACACCGTCGTCGGGAGCAAGGGCGCGCTGCTGAGCGGTGGGCAGAAGCAGCGGATCGCGATTGCGAGGGCGTTGATTCGCGATCCTAAGATTCTGTGCGTTTGTTTTTCTTTCTTATTTTCTTCCTCTTACTCTTCCTCTTCCCCCTTCCCCCTTTCACCAGACACACAGTGGCGATGGCTGACCATAGTTCAAACGACAGGCTCCTTGACGAGGCCACCTCGGCGCTCGACAGCGAGAGCGAGAAGGTGGTTCAGGCGGCCCTCGACAAGGCAGCCAAGGGCCGGACCACCATCGCGGTTGCCCATCGGCTGAGCACCATCCAGAAGGCTGACATCATCTACGTCTTCGACCAGGGGAGGATCGTCGAGCAGGGAACCCACCCGGAGCTGATGAAGTGGAACGGGAGATACGCCGAGCTCGTCAACCTGCAGAGCTTGGAGAAGCATCACTAGAGGGGGAAACAGAAAACGAGACTGAGCGATATCTTCGTTCTTTTTCTTTTCTCTCTTTTCTTCCTTCTTCCTCCATATTTCGGCTTCATTTGTGACGCATCCATCAACTTGCCGGCGACGCAAGCGCGGCGCAGTGCTGTGCAGTTTTCTCTTTTCTTATCTGCACGCGGGATCCCCACTCCTCTCGCGATGGATTTCTTGGATATAATTTTCTTATTTTTTTATTACCTCCATCTTTTCCCCATTCCTCTTATTTCCATTTGTCTCGGGGCGCTTCGAATCCCACCATAGAGCTGTATTTGTTATGTTTCTTGTGGCGTTTTGTCATATGGCGGTTACCTGTACGGAGTATACCTAAGTAATCAAGCAGCCCACTACTCAAAAAGTCACCACAGGCTACGGATAGGTTGGAAAGGGTGAGACCGAGTTCCAGCCCCCCTGGACAGATGGTTTCTCATCCGTTCTCCTCCTACGTCTGGGAGACAGTCTTCTCTTCTACTGTTGTTAACGGTCTTCCCAGAGGCTGGGTCATCCATAGATGTACACAACAATGGCGTTGCATCCCTTCTCTCATTTTACTGAATGCTTTGTTTGCTGGTTTGCAAATGAGGTGGTCTGTTAGTCGTTGTTCCGTGGGCATGTCTGCCTGTGGATGATGCGAATGACAGCCTGTCAGGCTACACCGCTAGTCAGGGGTAGTCGGGACGGGAATTATCAAGCTGTCTCTGGTGTAAATGTTGTAAGTTCATAAATGGCAGGCTGAAGGCGGTAAGGAGGGTTGCCAAGAAATGTTTCTTCCTACTCCTCGGACGTGGCGTCTCATTGCTGAACCCACACATGGGATATCATGCTTCATAGAGCCAAAGCGTGACACCATGGTTCAAATGCTGGGGACGAGCACCGCTTTTCAGGAGTGTTCTGATGGAGGCTGAGGGAGGATCATGGCCGCGTGCTGCTCGTTCCACAACGGCCGCCGGGTGATCGAAAGAGGCAGACGCTGCTGCAAGTGTCCGACGCTTTGATACTACACGGCTGGATTGCATTTGACGACCGTGTCCCTGATACCAACTTCCCTCCATCCCATGTGGCTAGGCCCCCGAAGAAGGAAAGCAGTCAGCAAGCTGCGTTGACTACCCACATGGGGAAATAAGATTTGCAATATGCAACTCTGCTTCTCGGCCCAGTCGTCGGTCATGATCTTGAGATCCTTCAGCAGCATGGACCTCAGCAGAACACCGGGGAAGGAGTTGAGAGAGTTTATCCACTCACGCGAGATGCCAACCGCGCTGTTCGAGCCACGGATAAGCAAACAGTTAGAACCAGCGTTCGCGATGGGTCTTCATATTTGAGCGATGACGAGATTGCAGAGCTGCCGTGAGACAGCCAACAGCATCGTGATAATGCAACCCCAAATATGCAGGTCGACTGGGCTATTGATCACGGTAGGGCGATATCAGGACGGGGCTTGCATTACGGATACGTAGATGGTTGCAATGATTTGTTCCCAATGGTCTCGTGGCGTGGCTTACAGGGATCCACCCGCCCACCCACCATCATGGAAGTTCATGGACTCCCTTTGGGCCAGTCAGGTTAGTCAACAAGCCAGTCAGCCACTCAGTTCATCCCCAAATGCGTCGAACCCAAGCTTTCACTTTCCTCGTCGCTGGGTCTGCAGATCCGGCTTGTTCCCTGGCCATGCCTTGAAGAGTGCTTGAAGGGAACGGAACGCGTGTTCATTGACAGCCAGTTTGATGAAATGCCCACCCGCGATGGCAAGTCCGGCCCCCGATTCGCAGGGGCAGAGTCAAAATTAGAGCCGCTGGAATCTTGGGCAGCCGAGATCCTCACGCCAAGGAGATTTTACACCACATCTGCTCGGTTATTGGGGGGCAGCGAGAGAAACGACATCAACCAAAATTCTGTTGCGGGGGAGTTTTCCGAGCAGCCAGCAGAGAGGGATGGTTACCAAAAGGACGGCTGGCGAGCTCAGGGAACAGCAGGGAGGTCTCCTCCCGGTTCCCATCAAAAAAAATATGGACCCACGCCCAGAATTTCGAGGCCAGTGAGCCACCTCCTTTTTCAGGGGGAAAATCTCGCTTCAATCATCATGGCAACTGGACTGTGGACTTTGAACGGCGTTGGCACCGTACGGACACTATGTGCTTCTCCATTCCGCTTTGCAGAGCAGAGTCCAGACTGCATACTTACCTGCCAACATCACTATCAAATTCAATATTGCTTGTTGGCATGTTTGCTCCCGCAGGAGTGCTTAGTACTATAGATTGGGACTTCATTTCCCTCCCCCGTAGGTATGTGGGAGCAATTTGTACCTGCATCTTCCGCAATCGACGGCTGTATGGGTGTCATTCCCCCTACAAATTAGCAACCAGAAGCAGGGAAGGCTGACTAGAGGGTTCTGGGTTCAGGAGCCGGCAGGCCGTTGCAGCATGTCTTTCATCATCGTCAGCGCCGAGTGGCCCGACAATGCCTTCTGGTTATGGCGATGCAATCTGTCCATCTCGCAACCTAGCCCCAACGGTTCGCGTTGGCCACAGCCACAGCCCATAGCGGAGAATATTGATCCTCTACCTTCTGGCGAGACGTCGCAAGGAAGAGCCATGGCAGACGCGTCCGTACAATCTACAAATACAATCACGTCGAAACAAGTGTCGAGTGGAGTTGGGCTAAAGGACGCCACCGAGAAAGACTGGGCTTAGATCCCAGCACGGCCTTTAGCGCCAAGCAATATTGATTTTCTTTTTCTTGTGCTGCTACGACAGCGCTTCCACTACCATCGGTCCTCGGCGGTTTTTCAGGTCCATTACAGGGTACCTACACGTTTACCTACTACGTACTAGATTTGCAATTCACGTCTGGTGCTACCCAAGCCGCAGCAAGGCTGCAAGTAGCATGGTGATCGGGCTGCCTTATCACAACGCCGGGTGGGATTCGAGATTGTCATGAAGACATCAAAGCCGTCAAGGCTCCAGCGCTGGGCGCACCACCGCGACCAAGCCAGGATCACTTTGACGCAAAAGCAACAGTGGGCAACCAAGTGAACAACAAAGCAGCACCGGCAATGGAGCCTCCAAATTATATCCCACCATCCGATCCATCCCCCTCTTTCCGGGCCTGACACCCCTGCCCCTGGCTTGCATTGGCCAAGCGGCCGCTAGCCCATTTCCTTTCTTTCTCACCTCCCCTGTACATTGATTATCGAAGGCGCCTTCCCTGATTCTCCTAGTTTCTCTGCGTGCTATCGCCTAGCTGGTTGGCTGCCGACCATTCTGGAGTTTAGACACTTTATATTGTTGCTTGACTTGTAATGGGATGTCCGTTTTCTTCAGCGAGCTGTTCCTTGTCTGCTCCCTTTTCTGCCCGAGTCGTGTCATCTCAAAAGGCATGACATCGATGTCGATCTTTCTTTATCTTTAGCTTCGTTGACGATTACTGGCACGGCAAGGCACGGGTGGTGTTTTTTGTTTCAACTCCTTCTCTCCTCGTCTTCTTAATCATCTGCTCTCCTTGGAGTCCATCGACCTGCCAAGAACAGAAAGTTCCAGTCTCCTCGAGGACGGAAAAAAAAACCAATAATAGGGGCCGGCCGCCATCCATCCCGCTTAGTTACCGTAACCCCAGACCCGTCATAGCTGAAGCTTCTATACCCTCAAGAAGTCCCAACAGGCCCAAGAATGGGCCACACCTTCCAGTCGTCCAGTGCTTCCTTATAGCCCCCCCGCAGCAGCTTCTCTTCTCTCCAATCTCCAAATCAAGCCACGGCATTGTGGTCCATATTCATACAATTCTCTCACCGCCGCCCTCATTGGTGTCCCTCCACTTGCCCACACGGGATCACCTCATTTACCCGCCACGCCCATATTGGCGACCCATTGGTCCAGACTGATCATCAGCTCCGTCCTGCTCAGGTGCTCGTTTCCTGGCCCATGCTCTACGGCGAACCGCATGCAGGCCAGCAAAGAAGGGAAGGGAAGGGAAGGAAAGTAGGGAAATCAAGAATCCGGGACACCTGCGCGCGCCCGTTGGGTCATCTATTCATGAGGAGTGTATAGTCTGGGCCCGCCGCAGGTGCTCTCGCTGCCTTGCTGGATGGAAGCTTGGCTCGCTCACAATAAACAGACGAGGGCCATATAACCACAGCTAGGCGGTACATAAAAAGAGAAATAGGGAAGCCGACCCAGAACACACGCAAAAACCACACGCAAACACTCGACGATCGACGATCTAGAGCTCTTCAGTCCCAAATACGACCCCCATCCAGAGACCCAGGCAGGCGTTCCTTTCACTTGCCTGGTCATCAGTCACTCGTTTTAATCCAAACCACCCCCAAACTCTGGGGACAACCAAGCGTCGATACTTGGCCAACTACCGCATTGCTTCGTTGTCGTCCGCAGCCGCAGCCAAGTGATGTCCCACCAATGCCAGACACATCACCTCGCCGCGGCCCCTTCAGAATAATGACAGAGATGGATCACCAGCTCAGGCGGGAACGGCGCCGGGGACCCGCGTTGCTTCCCGGCCCGGCAGTCTCTCGCTTCCATCGGCCGAGGTTACAGCGAGGCGCGTCGCCGATCTTGCTGTTCCTGGCTCTAGTTTGTTTTTCCACCTTGGCTGCAGCCACAACCAATGCAGCCGCTGCCACTCCGGCGCCGACCACTTTGGCACCAGCGATCCCGGCCGAGACACTCGCCGTGGACACGAGATTGCCCGTCAACTACCAGGGACACTGGACGATGTTGTCAAACGAGGCGCAGGAGCTGCGGAGGCGGAAGCCCCAGGACCAGGGCTCGGCTGGCTCCGTCACTACGACGTTCGGGATCGCCATCTCAACCGTGACACAAAAGTCCAAGACCACCACAGTGCCGGCCAGCCCCTTGCCGAGCCCGCTTGACAACAACCTGGTGTCCAATTTCACGGGGAACGACAACCCTTCATGCCCGACCTTTATCAACACGATGCTCACGGACCCGACGTTCAAGCAGTGTTACCCACTATCGCTGCTTCTTCAGGTGCGTCGCCTCAAGACCTTCCTTTTTGCCCCCTTTGGGGTGACAATACCGTGATAGGGAGGGAATCAAATCAGAACAATGCTGACTTTCGGTCGCTCGCTGCCACCTGAAACAAAAACAGGGCTCCACATCCTTCTTTGAGGCAGAAAAGTCCCTAGTCAGCATAACGCAGGTCCTCGACGCGGCCTGCTCCTCGAACGTGACCTTCTGCTCAACCTACCTGGCCGAGATGGGCCGCAACCTGACGTCGGCCTCGAACTGCGGTGCCGACTACCAGCTGGGAAACTCGGTCGTGGTGCAGACGTACATTGCCCTGCTCTCGTACCAGACTGTGTACAGCTCCACCTGCCTCAAGGACCCGGAGACGAGCATGTACTGCTTCGCCAACGCCGTCACCAATCTGACCACCCCGTCCAACGTCTACTTCTACTTCCTGCCGCTCAACATGTCCCTCCCGGCGAGCTCGATACCGGCCTGTGGCTGGTGCCTGCAGCAGAGCATGGCCATCTACCAGGCCTCGGCCGCGAATCGGAAGCAGCCGATAGCCTACACGTACCCGTCGGCGGCGCAGCAGGTCAACACCATATGCGGGCCTGAGTTCGTGAACGAGACGCTGCCCGCGGCGACGGTGATGAACGGCGCCCCCTCGAGTCTCTCGGCGGGCCCATCATCGTGGATCCTCCTCGCCGCGGCGCTGGGGGCGGCTGTGCATTTGATTTTGTAGCACCTTCTGCCCCTGACCTGCGGCCTGCTCCCCTTTTCTTCTCCTATCCTTAACGACTAACATCTTTTACTCTTCTATTGTACACATTTCTTTTTTTCCTTGGCTTCCTTTTCCACGGCTCTTAGAAAACTTGGCAATTGATACCCACCCGGCTTTATACTCTTTACGTCTTGCTTTTCATTCTGGGACATTCTTAATCTTGTTGGTACTTCTTAGCCGACCCCTTTCTTTCCCCCATCTGCCCAAGCTGCTGAGGGGGCCCCTTTTTCTTCTTTCATCTTGACAAAGTCCTTTTCACATAATCTTGGAATAACTAGTCTGGAACATACATGGCTTGGGAACATTTGGTTGAAAACGGACACGATTTTAAAAAAACAACATCAAAAAGCTTTGCTCTTGGAAATATGTGGGACGGGCTGGTATATATTGGGGACTGGTGGATATTGTGCCTAGGAAAGCATCGACGCTCTCACAACACGGAGGGCTGTCATCGCTTTCCCGTCATATTCATATTTTCTATTCTACTAGTTGACCGTTCGGCCCGTAACGCTTCCGGCGTCGTTGGTAAAGAGAACGTCCTACTCTCTCGCAACCCTGGGGAAGGCATTCCACACAGTGCTTCTAGAGGGGTTTGCTCGACAAGAAGGACTCTTGGCGGAGTTTGGATCAAGAGTCAACAACAGACCTCGGACAAGGGTTTGGGCTGTGGTCCTTTTTCTTCTTGTACATAGTTGACAAGTACTCCCACTGAACTGAATCCCAGCTGCAAATAGCTAGAATGAGGCGTATTTCGCGGATACCGTACTACAACTGAACAAAGGCAGACAAAGGTGGTCTGAAAGCCCAGCTTGACGTAATAGGACAGGCATTTATCAGTTCCTGACCGCAACTCTATTGAGAGCGGGCAGTCCCTAATCACAGCGCTCCAACGTATTCTTACCATCTAACCCGGAGCAGAAGAGAAGGCATGAAGAATGTGAGTGCTCAGCGTGCGTAACATATATGGTTCAAATACTTGGGGGGGTTCATTCCATTCAAAACCCCACTCTGTTGGCAGAAAAATTAGTGCAGATAGGCAGGTAGGTATTTAAGACTGGGCCTAACTCGAAGATACCACATACGACCATAGGTGCTGGAAAACTCGGGATCCCGTCCGCTCTCCCCTAGATAAACCAGTAACCGCTCGATTAGTAGTTGGGTCGGTGACGACCAGCGAATCCCGAGTGTTGTATGTGATGTTCATATTTTTTGTCTTTTTTGGGGGGGTCTGCTTACCATGCAGGTTCCAGATTGTGAACACTGCTTGATTGTAGTCCCTCCACATAACTCCCCGCCGAGATCTTTCCTTCCTTGCTTCTTAGCAGTCATGTCATGAGATATGTATGCCTTCGTACCTAGAGTGTGCTCTATATCGTGGATCAATAATCCTCGTAGGGGCTGCAGACGAGCGCGAGGGCATATGATCTTGTAGTGTCGCACCTATGTCCAGCTTCTCTCGTGCTGTCTAGTCTAGTAATTGAACACTTCCCAGCTCCGTGCCGGCGATGGGACAATCCGGGGAAGGTGGGTCGCGGGGTTTCTACCATCTCCGGCAGTCGGGCTGTGTTGGACAACAGGGGGGAGATAATGTGGTATGGGGCTCCAGATAAGCAGCACTGTGGAGCAACCCGACGTTTACGTGACCGCCTTCGTCCAGAAACAGGCAGCACAGACGCCTTGACCAACTCCACATTACAAGATCGCAACCACGACCACCACCCGCTAACCTCAATCGACCATCACATTTTGCATCATATTTTGAAACGGCCTAACTGCTACCACCAAGGCCTACACGGACTGAACGATCAGATAGAAGCCAAGGGGCTGCGAGCCTGACACGCTCGATATTTGCGCGACGTCAAACGCTCAGCACAGCCAAGATGCCAGACGCCCCTCGCAAAGGCCCAGCTTCGTCGCCACCACTGGGCACCTCGGCGGGAAATAAGAAGATCCCCAAGAATCCCGCTGCCGGCGATGAGGGCACGATCAAGGTCGCCTCGAAGAAGGATAGCAAGCCGAAGGCCAATGGAATCATTAAACTTAAGAAGCAGGCCCCGAAACACAGCAATCCGGGCAACTGGCAGGATGGAAGCGTCATTGACAGTACGTGCTTGCTCGCTCAGCTACGACACACTCAGTCGCAACTATTTCCCTCCAAACTCCCAAATACCGTGGCTCTACCCCTAAGTCCCTCTTGCTAGTTCACAACCCCTTTGTCCGTTTCCCGCAATGTGATACCCGAACTCGGCTCTAACTCAGCTGTCCTTCACCTAGCATCCGAAAGCAAAAAGGCTAAGGCCGCGGCCTCGAGCATCACAGCGCCCTCCCCCGGCCCGGTAGTGAACCAGCTCGACGACACATCGCGTGACACGTTTCCAACTGGCTATCCGCTGCACGATGCGCCGGATCTCCAGCAGTGCAAGCACTGCAAGAAGAGCATCCTGTCGAGTGCAGCCAAAGCGCACATCTCTGCCTGTCTTCGACTTAAGAAAGAGAAAGCGCAGCGGAAGAAGGAGGCCCGCGAGGCACGCGAGCGTGCCAAGGAGATTGCGGCCCAGGAGGAGGCGCGCAAGAACGACGATAATGGCAGCCGGACTGGCGGCGTGGCCGACTCGGACAGCAGCGACGACGAGGACGACGTTTCGAAACCTGCCAACGCCATCGGCGGTAAGACCACTGGGAAAGTCGCCGGCAAGAAGACGGGCGATGCCGGGGCCGACAAAGGTGGCAAGAAGCGCAAGGCTGAGGGCGATGCAGCGGCCGGTGGCGGACCGAAGCAGAAGAAGAAAAAGGAGGAACCCAAGCCGAAACTGCCCAAGCCAAAAGGCCCCGTGGACGTTGAGCGGCAGTGCGGCGTCATCACACCGAGTGGGCAACCGTGTGCAAGGTCGCTCACCTGCAAGACCCATAGCATGGGTGCTAAACGTGCAGTTCCGGGCCGGTCGCTGCCCTATGATATGCTACTAGCAGCGTATCAGAAGAAGAACCAGGCGAAGCAGCAGAGTGAGCACCGCTCCACCGCCTTGTTGCCATGGCTATTGATGAATATATATGCTGACATTGACATTTCTCTCTATCACAGAAGCAGCCTTGGACGCCAACGCTCCGCTCGAGGAAGAGGAGGACCCCAACTCGGGTCCCGTCGACTCTGATGAGGAGACGACGGCGGTGATGTCGGCTCTTGCGCGGTGGAATCCGCAGCCCGTGGTCCCGCAGCCCGTCTTCATGCCGATAAAGCGTGAATACCAGCTCAAGCGGCTGCACCAGCAACTCCAGACCGCCACGAATGGCGGTCGCCTGAACATCTTCAAGGTGTCAGGCTTTGGCGCTCAGAAACTACCGGATGGTCACCCAGCCAACAACCTTACGGACACCGTCAGCGAGGACGCGCCCGGTGAGGACGCGCCAGGGGAGCTAGACTCTGCAGGCGGCATGATGAGTGCCCTCCCTTCTTCTCGCAGGTCGTCGAGCTACAGCATCTCGATACCCCCGACACTGCCCCATCAGCCGCAGAGGCGGCCTTCAGTCACGGGGCGGGCTTAGAGTGCCCACCCGGGGCTTGAGACGGCGGCTCCTTCATCCTCGACTCCCAGTCAGCAACCCACAGACGCTTCTTCGCCTTCCGTGATAGTCATCGAAGGGAGTGACTCCGAGACACCTGTCGCGTCTTCCTCACCTTCCACCATACCCATAGTGGGTACCCCACAGCGCCGTGCCCTGAAGCGACCAATACCTCAGGAACCGCGATCGCAAAATCCCCACGGCGCGAAGAGAATAGTCGTAAGCCCGCTTAGTCGACCGTCAACGCAGTCAACGCAGAACCGGGAGAAGCCAGTGCAGCAGGTCCAACAGGTCCAGCGCCCGTCTTCCCAGCAATCAATGCAACCTGATAGGCCTTCCTTAAAGCAGTCCCAGCGCCCGCCATTGGAGCAGCTGTCGGGGCCCAAGTTGCCGCTGCCGCTGCAGCAGAGCTCCTCCTTTGAGAAGCGATCCTCCTCTCATCAACGGGCGGCTGAGAACCAATCCTCCTCTCTTCAATGGGCGGCTGAGAAGCACCAACAGCCACAGAAACATCAGCGGAAAGAACAGCAGTGTAAGGCACCCGCAGGGCTGAATCTGCCTCCTCGACCAGACACCACCCCGCACAAGGTGCTCCCTCCGCCAGGGCCTAATCTGCCGCCGCGGCCAGTATCTCAACTCCCGCCGCGTCCAGCGCCCCCTTCTCACGGCCACCCTATGCGACAGCAGTCCCAGCCGCAGCAAGGGCAGGCACATACACAGCGCCAGCCGGGGAATCCGCATGCTCACCCCTTCCCACAGCAACAGCGCCATCCCGGTGCCCCGCTGGCCTCATCCTCCAACGGTCAGACCCGTTCGCGACCGAACTCTTCACCATGCCACCAGTCTGCGGCCCCCTCCCTTCCTCGCAGGGGACCAAACTCATCCCCTATCCATGCGAGTACTCATCGGAAATTACCATATCCCCAGTCGAGGCCGGGCCAACCGGCGCATCCACAGCTGTGTCGACAGCCGGGACCGCATCAGTCTCAGGCTCAGGCTCAGGCTCAGGCTCAGGCCCAGGCTCAGTCTCAGGCCCGGGCTCAGTCTCAGGCCCTGGCTCAGTCTCAGGCTCAGGCTCAGGCTCAGGCTCGGACTCAGGCGCGGATTCAGACTCAGACGCGTTTATCTCCTTCATCAGCGTATCGCCAGCAGCTCCAGCGGCCGAGCTATCCATATACTCACTCGCGGCTTTACCGACCTCCTCAGCCATCACCGTCCTTTCAGCCGCGACGACGACTGGATGTGGCCTGGATCGAGGAGTAGCCAGATATATCGGAGGCGCAGATAGTCATCTGTGGACTTTTCTCAACTTTCTTATCTCGTACTCTCCTTTATGCCTCGATCAACGGGGCACGAACAGCGAAAGGTGGTTCCCTTAGCGAACCGAGACGACAACATTTTACATTTTTTTCATTATCTGGGAGAAGACCCAACGTGGCGTAATACGAGTCTGCTCGGTTGATGAGGAGGCTGTGTCATTTCATCTTCTACCTTGTCGTCTTTCACCTGATCCTTCTGTTGCCGGAATTTCCTATACCCCGATTAAAAGAATTGGGGGAAACATTCGGTATGATGAACGAAGGAACGAGATGGAAACGAAGTAAAGCATCATGACGATGACTTGTTTTTCAGGACATTATGGCAGGCTTCTCATTTTTGTCCTCCTACCTAAAACCTGCCCATTTTGCTTAGGGAGCGCTAGGGTGTCTCCCCACTTCTGGACAACACCATCTTTGCGTATAACAGTTCTGTATTCTTCTAGAAGCTCTCCAAGGGGAAATAGAGGAGGACATTGAACACGGCTATTCCGCTCAAACACAATGCCGGTTTAAGTTGGGCTCCAAATTCTGGGAGGTATGGGCGAACATGCGCTGCATTCGCTGTGGCGGTCAAGTGCGTTGGCGCCTTGCTGTGCCTACCAAAGCTCAGGTGAGGAAGCGACATTGATGTCGTGGCGCAACAGTTTCGGGCTACCATCTGCATAGATGCCTACGGAGTACCTACCTACGTGCCTCCTCCAAGTTTCTACCTACTTCGGCTAGGTGCTTAGATAGGACAATGCCAGCGTATCGCCAGGGGAAGAGTCGCAAACAAAAATGCGGTGTAAAGGAGCGGTCATCGCAGCATAACGTGTCCCTACCGTTCTGCTTCGTGGGGCTGGGCATGGATGAGTGGCTCTGGTTTTGCAGTGACTCAACTCAGGTGGAGTTGACGCCCTACTGTATTTGCACACGTAAGTTGTAAATTCCTTCCTACATACCTGCCTAGAATCAATACAAGCGTGTTGTGTCTCCTTCATTGCCTAGCGGGTGCCCAACAACCGCACTCGAAATACAGCGCCCTGGGGCGGCATTCATTGATGGATCCTGGGGGTCAGGTGATCCGTGAGCTCCGGTGGGCGGGGTGGACAAAGCAGCCCAGCCCGATGGAACAGGGGGTGCGGGATGACGTAGTTGATCATAGCGGGGGCATTCAAGCTTTGGTCCAGGTGGTCACGCATGGAGGCCGTGTTGCAAGGCCTCAGGTTCCACAGATACCAACGCCCGCCTCGACCTCAGCGATGCCCGACCTTGGGTGAAGCTTATGCGCAAAGGATAGAAAACCATCGAGCAGAATCTGAGGAGTTTGGGTAACTGTCCTGCTGTGCCTTCCAGGACGATCATTTCCCATTCTCTGCTTGCGTATCGGATACACCACTCCTGAATCACCCGCGGAGAACGCCTTCTTCCATTTTCCTTTGTACCAGATCGTATTGAAACGAAACAGCCCGCCGAGGCCGAACTAGATAAAAAGGCCCCGGCACAGAAAACACCGCCCGGCCCAAGCCCGTTTGAGCAAGCAAAATAATCGGACAACCCTACACATAACAGCCCGGAGGCCGAATAAGAAGAAACACGCACTTCTCCAAACTCAGCAAGAAGACCAAAAGAAAATCTCTTTAAAAAATAAATAAAAAATGAAATCCGAATCCCTCCTCCTCGCCCTCTCCCACGCGGCCTCAGGCTCCGCTGGCACCGTCATCTCGACGCTGTCGACCTACCCCCTGGACCTGGCGACGACTCGCCTCAAGGTCCAGCGGCAGCTCGCGCGCGACGGCGTCCTCAGCGAGTCGGAGACCTACGCGGGTTTGCTCGACGCACTACGGTCCATCCGCGGCCGCGAGGGCGGCCTCGGGGCCCTCTACGCGGGCCTGTCCTCGGACCTGGCCAAGTCGGCCGCGGACTCGTTCCTCTTCTTCCTCTTCTACAACTGGCTGCGGGCGCGGCGGCTGCTCGTCGGCGGCGGGGGCGGTGCCACGGGGAGGAGGCCGCGACGGCGACGGCGTCTGGGCGCCCTGGAGGAGCTCGCCGTCGGCGCCGTGGCGGGCGCGTGCGCGCGGGCCATCACGATGCCCGTCTCCAACGTGGTGACGCGGATGCAGACGGCCGCGCTGGTCGAGGGGCGCCAGCAGCAGCAAGGCGATGGCGATGGCGAGGGCAAGACAGACGGGGCCGGCGGCGGCAGTGCCGGCGTGGGCGACGTGCTGCGGCAGATCTGGCGCGAGAGGGGGCTGGCGGGCCTCTGGGCGGGCTACTCGGCCTCGCTGGTGCTGACGCTCAACCCAAGCGTCACCTTCTTCCTGGACCACTGGCTCCGGGCCGCCTTGGTCCCGGAGGAGGGGGACGGCCCCGGCCGCGGAGCGACCTTCCTCCTCGCCGCGACCAGCAAGGCCGTCGCCACAGCGCTGACTTACCCCTTCCAGACGGCCAAGGCGAGGGCGCAGGTCTCGTTCGCGCCGTCTCCTCCTCCTCCTTCGCCGCCCCGGCCGTCGGAGGAACCGCGGCCACGAGGGGTGGAGGGAGGGGACGGCGGCGGCGGCGGTGGCGCGGGCATCGACATGCTCGACCTCACGGGCACCGCGCCGGGGGGCGCCTCCTCCTCCTCCTCCTCCTCCCCTTCCTCATCTGCCCCCCAGGCCGCCGACGTCGACAACAGCATCGGGTCCGCCGTCGAGGGGGCGGCCTCGGCGGCCTCGAGGTCGGTGCGGCGGCTCGCGCACGACAACATCTTCGCCGCCGTCGGGGACATGGTCCGCGCCGAGGGGATCGGCGCCTTGTACGCGGGTCTGGCGGGGGAGCTGCTCAAGGCCTTCCTCGGCCACGGCATCACCATGGTGTCCAAGGACCTGGTGCACGGCCTCGTGGTGCGGCTCTACCTGGCGCTGGCCGGGGCGTGGAGGGCGTTGCAGGCCCGCCGGCGCGGCGATGGCGGCGGGGAGAGGTACGACCCGTCGTCCATGATCGGGGCCGGCGTCTATGGCCTCCCCGGCGGGGCGCTCCGCGATGGCTCCCCCGGTGTCGGGGAGCGGTTCGGTCGGGGTTCGACGGGGGGCCCCGGCCGTAGGGGCTGGGGTTTGGGTGGCAGATGGGGCGGAAGTGGTGGCAGCGGCGGCGTCGCGGGGCTGAAGCCCGTGAGGAGGACAGTCACGGAGGTGACGGAGATTGTTGTTGCGAACATGGTGGACGGTAGCCAGAGGTTGATAAAGGGTAGGTGGTAGGTAGTGTTTCGGGGGTCCCCCTTCGATGGTGCCCCCTTTGAGGGTGCACTGAATGCTGCTATGTCGGTTCGCTCTTTGAATTGGATGTCATGCCCAACCCTTCCACTATAATTGGGCCATGATCTCTGTTGCAAGAACCCTCGACGGTGTCGGGGAATGTCCCTCTCTCCCTGGACCGAATGGGAACGCTCGGCAGGGGAGCATAAATTACCACTACTAGCACTGGAAAGCCACAGTATTCTTCTTGACCGTGTGGATCCCACTGGCCGAGAATCCCGTCCCATCGCTCCTCAGCTCGACCAACCCGGGCGTGATCTTCTCCTTCCCTTGCCTTCCCTCCTTGCCCTTCTTCTCCTTCCTGCCAGCGACGGCCGCGTCGTCCTTCCTGCCCGTCACGTCCGCGTCGCAGACAAAGCACGTCACCATCCAGGGGTCCCGGCCGGGGTCGTGCGGGTCGACCTTGCCGCTGGGCGTCATGAACTGCTTCACGCAGTGGCCGCACAGCACGTGCCCGCACGGCTTGGCCATCATGGCGCGCGACGAGTTGGAGAGCGCCTTCTTGCAGGCCGGGCATATCCTCACCGCCCTGCCCTCCTCCGCCTTCCCCTTCGTCGTCGCCTCCCCAGCCGCCGCCGCCGTCGCGCGGCCGTCCCCTCCCTCGTCGACGGCGAAGTTGACTCGGACCAGGAGGTGGAGCGAGTATGCGTGCGGGTCGTCCGGCTTCGAGGCCGGGCAGACCGGCGAGGTCTTAATGCTCTTCTTCACCTCGTGGAGGACGTCCTTGGTGTTCGACTGCGGCGTGACCGTCGGGGACCAGAAGGAAGGCAGCAGGGGCTTGGCGTTCTTCTCGCTCTCGAGCGTCTTGCGGGCCTTCAGCCTGTCCTCGGCCGCGATGCGCGCCAGCTCTTCCGAGTCGAGCGAGAACTTGCGCTTCTTGGCCCTTTCTTGCTCATCCTCTCTCTTCGCGCCGTTGCTGCTGGTGCCTTTCGCCTCCAGCCGCCGTGCCAGGTCTACTGTCGTTGTCGCGCCCGGAGTAAACCCAAGAGCAGAGGCGGCAGCAACCTGGCCCCCTTTCCGCGAGACGACGTCAAAGCCGGCCTGCACGAGCTCAAACTCCCTAACGGCCCTCTCGCGCGCCTCCTCGTCCTCGAGCTTCCTCGAGTCCTCCTTCTCCTTCTCCTCCATCTCCCGCTCCTTATCCGCCCGCTTGATCTCCTTCTTCTGCGCGAGGATGTTCTCCAGGGCGCACTCGCGGCAGAATATGTCACCCCTCGGGCACGAGACCGGGTCGATGGCGGACTCGAGGCACAGGGAGCAGGAGGCGAAGGGGAGGAACGAGTCTCGCGTCAGGCGGGCCGAGTTCGCGCCCCAGGCCGCCTTCGCTAGGCTGCGCTCGTACGAGGTGAATACCGCGCGACTGGTGTTTCTTTTGCCTGGGTGTGGTTAGAGTTTTTTTTCTTCTTTCCCCTCTCCTGCGGTGCTAAACACGGTGGAAGGCTTTTGGATGGAAAGACTCGTACTGTGTGACATCTTGCTTTTCGTTGCGGCCCTCAAATTGAGGCCGGGATGTGTTGAGAATGCGCTGTAAGTTTGTTGTATATATACAATTTCAGCGAGAACCGTCTCTTAAAACTGTGGGAGCGCTGTATTCAATGTCCGCCTAAGTTGTGAAGATTTCGTGAAGGACTTGTCTGCTGCGTTGATGGTTTGCTCGAGGCATTGAGCGAGGCCGAACTTCGATCTGGTCCGACTGCACACGTACAGTGCGAACGCAGCAACAAGCACTGCAAAAAGAAAGCTAAAGCAAAAAATCCATGGCCGCAGGCCCGCAACACGGATTTCCGCGCCGCCGAGTCACGCACGCACGGGACGTAGATACATGTAAATTGTGTTCTACTACTAGAGGGTTGATACATCAACTCAATTGATCAGTCTCATGGAGATAGCATAACCCGCCGCGCCTCATACCATATATGCCGATGCCGCTGGGGCGACTTTGGCACACTCCAAGCGCTCGCATGAGCTCATCACATGTACTTCTCTCTGAGAGCGAAAGCGAGAGCAAGAGTGAGAGCCCAGACGTGAGGGACTCGCCATGACTTTGTTGACCACCACCGCTCCTCCACCCCAAAGGCCTTGCCTGGGATGGCGGTCCGCCTCTTCGATGATAATGGGCCTCTCGGGGCTTGTGGCCAAGGGCTTCCTCTACGGTTTCAACAGCGTCGAGGTGATCGGGATGCAGAGGTTCCTCGACGTGCTCGACAGCCGCAGGGACATGCAAGGCCGCAAAAGGGGGCTGATCACCGGTGAGTTCCCTATCTGAGTTGCAAGCTGCCCGTCTTCCTTACATATACTGTCAAACGAGTCTTTCAGTCTTTGGATGTTCCTCCGTTCACCATCTGCCTTCTCACTGACTTCGATCTTCTCACCCGCCCCTTTCAAGTGAGCAATCATATATCTATGTGAGCAGTGGGATCGGTTCCTTTCACCCTAACCGAGACCCCGCCATGACTGACATTACGCAGCCTGGATGACCCCTTAATATGGGGTGTGCTCCCCGCGAGGTACGCCTTTGACCCAGCCAACATGAGATGGGCCCTCGCGGCGGAAGACATCTGCTTCAAGAATAGGTACGTGGCCGACGCAGCATCCACCTACCTGCCCCGCATGTCGGCTCGCGACCACCAGACTGATTTCACCACGACACACCGCACTGTCCCTCCCGCAGGATGTTAGCCAAGTTCTTCAACCTAGGCCAAACCCTCTCCACCCACCGGTTCAAGCACTCCCCCCATGGCGGCATGTTCCAACCGACGATATCAGAGGCCATCCGGCTGCTGTCCTCGCCCTCCCACCCCCAGCAGACCCTCTCCCCGGCGACATGGACCGGTGGGCCGAACGCCGCCGCGCGCTTCCGGCCCTGGGGCTCACATGCCTGGATCCACGTCTTCCCCGAAGGGTGCGTGCACCAGCAGCCCGAGCGCGGGCTGAGGTACTTCAAGTGGGGTGTCGCGCGGCTCATCCTCGAGTCCGAGTCATCATCTCCTTCTCCCTCTTCGCCAGTTCCCTCTGGCCATGGTGGCAGCGGTGATGGTGCCCAGCCCCCCTTTCCGGACGTGGTCCCCATGTTCATAGACGGCACCGACCGGATCATGCCTGAGGACCGCGGCTTCCCGCGCTTCCTGCCCCGCGTCGGCAAGCGGGTCCGCGTCGTCTTCGGCGAGCCGCTGGACGGTGAGGCTGTTTTCGGGGACCTAAGGAGGAGGTGGCGCGACCTTGTTGCCTCTACCTCTTCTTCTTCTTCTCCGACGACGACGAAGAAAGAGAAGTCAGAGCCCGTCTCCAAGAAAGGACCGAGGACGACGGAGGGCTCATCGGACCTGGAGAGCTTGCATTACCAAAGCAGCCATGAAGACGACGGCAATGACCCCTTGCGTCACGGGGAAGAGGCACAGGCGATCAGGATTGAGCTCGCGCGGCGGCTGAGGGACGAGGTGCTTAAGCTGCGCCGCGGGCTGGGGTACCCAAACGAAACCGATCCGAAGCTGGAACTGGCTGAGACCTGGGCGAGGGATCCAGGGGTCGGGTATACTTATAGAAGCAAGGTGGACGGCAGCATCATTAGCCAGAGATAGAGGCTGGTTCTACTATGTGCCAGTAGAGGTTTGTACACTAGACGGGACGACATATAGCTTAGATAGAACGAGGATCCAAACACTAAAAGAGCAAATGGTTTATTTTGTTGTGTAGGGTATTATAGGTTTGTAGGAGCTCAAGTGGATGGTCAACTCACAAGTGATTGCACCAGGCGCTCTGCTCTTGCCCCTGTTCCCTACTGCGCAACTTCCACATATCCTCTTCACTACCTCTCTGCTTCCTTCCAACCTTCTCAGGCAGCATGGTGTCGATACTGACAGTCTTCTTCTCCTGCAGCAGGCCCTTGCCAGACTCTGGAACAGAATTGGCCGGGCTAGGTAGCGGGTGGCACATACATGAAGGCACTGCCCTCGCGGAGGATGGACAGCCTATATTCCACTAAGGCCCATCACCAATTCCGCTAAGATCAGGTCCCGGGGATGTCCTTCCAGTGGTACCCACCGGAACGTATCCCAAGGGTTGGAAAGCTGTCAGCGGAACGTGGTGGGAATCAGACAGATACAAAAGCAGCCCCAAGCGAGCTTGTTACCTCCACTCCGAGCCACCACTATGTCTTTGCCTATGTGCCAACCAGCTTTCCATGTCCCTGGCTTGGTCTGTATGCAGTATGGAGCCATCAGAGAAGACGATTTCGAGAAGAACAAATGCGTTGTATTCAGTCGTCTATCAAAACATGACGGATGGTTTACCCCTGAGTTGAACCGGGCGCTGATGCAACGTCCCAGGAAGAGGAGACTCCAAACCCCAGTTTCCGACACCAGTACGTGCCCGGTTTCGACGGTCGACTCCGTATCTCATGTCCCAGACGACCAGAAGCAAAAGAAGAGACTCATCCAAGCTAGTAGCTCGGTGGGGAAGAGGAAATATATTAGTATACAAGGCATATGGAAGAGGGAGAAAACACCCCCTCTTGGAATTTGAGCAAGCTAGGCGTATTTGGTCCCCAGAGGCTTCATGCCAAAGCAGTCCGCGGGGGTCGTAGATGTTACACAGGCAGTATTGCTGGGCTGTTATGGAAGCCCTCGTGCCGGACTTGTCTTTGCACTCCTGTAGGATCTCCGCGTGTGCCGGCTCCAGCTGCAAGAGCCGGGGGTCCAGTTCCACGGACGGGCCTCGAGGGCCACGTTCGCGGCCTCTTCCGGGGCTACTTGGGCACCTATCTATGGATGGTCCGGGCGGGCGAAGACGAGGGCCGGGAGTGCCAGTGGTGAGGGCTGTCGAGAAACAGATGGTGACCTGAGCAGGTAGTCTGTGAAGGGTTGGTTGGTTGCTTGTACGAGTTGGTGGCACACTCGTTGAGAGAGGGAAAATCCAGGCATGGGTCAACTGTCGTGTGAGGAGTGAGACTAACTTGGGAGGTGTCCAATCTTTGATGATATATATGCAATGGCGCTGAGAGGCTCAGCAGCTGTAGTTTCTGTAGTTTGTGATGCTAGTTATGTTGTTGGCGGCTTGGATTGATGCCCTCGAACATCAAGAATCAAAATTACAAGTACCTATAAGTGAGGTTATCAATGTCCTTAGGTACTGTAATTTGGTGGGACTAACCGCTGGACAGTTGACTCAGTGCTGGTGGCCCGACTCCGACGGCGCCGTTTTATTCCTAGCCCGACTTGGATTGGCATTCGATGATTTTGGGCACGATTCTCCCATGCATTACCACTAAGGCGAGTCAACTGGGTTCGTCTCAATGTCTCAGAAGTTTCCACATCGCTGGGTCATCGGCGAGCCCTGCCCAATGTAAAGTCTCTACATTGCATAGCTGAGAGCTGCCCTTTTCTCACTTCACGCCAATCACTCCAGCTAGGCAACGCCCATTGGTAATGCTCGGTGAGCCGTTTAGTAGCATAGGATCGCCCTGCAAAGCATCTCAGATGGAAAGTAAGAGCAATCGACAACAACCTCTGGCCTCTCGGGTCGGGTCGGGCTGCTGCTTCCAGGGTTGAGTATGGAAGAAGGTTCACAAGCCTCGGGTACACAGCCCTTTAGGAATGCGCAGCACAGGCAAGGCAGGTCTGTCGTGACATAATACCCTTTTCAGTGCATTCGGTCGGCAGCTGCCAGCCCGACATGGTGGAAACCTGCGGCTCCATGCAGGTCGGGCATGGCATTTACGGATACGAAACACGAGAAGGTCTGGGGGGTGCACGCCAATGGGGTGCCTTGTCAAACTACTGGGCTCACACGGCCTACTACGTACTAGTAGTCCTCTGGACAAGTCTTGGGTGGCTATAAGCCCAGAAGCAATGCTGGTAGGGGGCGTGTCGATGAAAATGGCCACCGAGGCAGCATTTGGAGCTGAATCCAGCAGGGGTTCACTGATTGATGTTTCCAGCCGCAATATGATGAATGATGAATATATGTAGAGCCTCGTCCATTGTGCGACTCCTATATCGCAGTCACATTTTTTTTCAACAGCAGTAGCATCATTATACAACACTGTTTGACATATATGCGTTCAATGTCCAACCTCGGTCCACACGTCACTGAATAGACTATTAGCTTGCCCTCAGCCCCCGCCCCCCGAGGTCATGTCGGAGCGCTCACCACTCACCCCGGCGCCGTCAGCGTCCTACGCCGCCGTCGCGATGCACGGCAGCGACAAGATCCGCTTCCTTCACTTCCCCGAGGAGATACACGCGGGCGCCGAGGCCGTCCTCCGCCGGGCCTGGCCCATGGGGATCCAGGCGCAGCAGTACCTGGCCGGCGCGTACCAGTACAAGCTGGCGGGCTCGCCCTTCGGCTCCACGGGCGGCAAGGACCACAAGGGCGGGGTCGGGTCGCGCGTGCTCGTCAGGGACCTGCTCGCCTACCTCTACGACCGGGGGTGGGTGCTCAACGCCTCGCTGGCGCAGAGCCGCCACCTGGCCAGTAAGGACACGCTCATCTTCCGGCGGGAGGACGGTCCAGCATCCACCGCGCCCTCCGGCGGGCCGCCCCCCGTCGACTGGCTCGTGGTCGGGATCAGCAAGGGCAACAAGCTGAGGCTGATCGGGGACTCGACGGCCGGCCTGGTGCAGGCGCTGCGGAGGGAGCTGGAGAGGCTGGGCTCCTTCGAGGGAGGGGAGTGGAACGCCGAGATGGGCGTCGACGGCGGGTTCGAGTTCACGCTCAAGGACTCACCCTGGAGGGCTTGGCGTGGGGAGAGCCCCGTCAAGGCTAGGCTGCTGATTCTTCGCATCATCGAGGTGTTGGACGGGTTTGGGTGAGTGAATTATTTCTTCTCTTCTTCTCTTCTCTTCTTTTAGGTCTGATTTCCCTCAGCCTCTTGACATGCCGAAGTGCTGACACTGAGACGTGACTGGAAGCTGGAGATCGTATGGCACAATACTGCAACGGAGCGGCAACGATAGCTATAGGAAGGCGGACACATGGTACTTCGTGAAATCTCAGGACTTCGTGCTCGGCAGTCCTTTCAACAGCGAGCCGCTGAAGACGCTGCCTGAGGGGCTCGCCCAGCGGGAGTAAAGTCGGCGGGAGGCAGGACGATGGAGGATGAGAGGCCATGACAGGCGAGTGGGGCAAGTCCGACAGGACCAATCTGATGTACCTACCTATGTATGTAGGTACTGGGGGAGATGACGGGATAGGATGGAACGGTATTTCTTATACTATGTCATGGAACCTGACTTCTCTTTTCGAGGCTTTGGTTTTGAGTGGGTTTTTTTGGTGGTTTTTTTTTTGGATACCTCGATCATGCGCTTTGCTACCCTGTTTCTTCTGTGTTTCTAGGAGGCTTTTCTAGCTCAGCTGGCGGGTGCATGAGCTTGAAGAGATTGGGCTATAGTGTACAGAGTAAGACTCGAAGATACCTAGGTGAGATCTCTGTTCTGATTCTTCATATACAGTTGGACTATGCGAAGTCCTCGTCCGCGTGATCATATTCAGCATCCAATCAAGGCGTCTTCCAACGGAGGTGAACTTGAATAGCATGACCATCAAAAGTAGACGAAACCCACGAAAAATCAGTCGAAGTCAGGGGGTGTGAAGTCGTGTCAAAATTAAAGATGGAACACCGCAGCTCACAAAATTAAGCCAAATCGCCAGATACTACAGCCTGCCCATAGTCCATGCGCAGTGGCAAAGCAGAAGCTCGAGCAGAGTAAATAAAATAAATAGAGAACATAAAACATAAAAATAAAAAGAGGGCTCACCCAAACCTCTGCCTAGCCAACTCCCTGAGCGCCTCAATCTTCCTCTCCTCCCTAGCCCGATAACCCCTCAGCTTCTCCTCCAGCTCCTCCTTCTTGGCCCTCGCCTCCGCCTCCCTCCGCAGCTCCCGCTCCGTCTTCTTCCTCTGCAGGCTCGCCAGGGCCCGCCTGTAGTCGTCAGCGCCGGAGCCGCCCCCGACCCCCGCTCCGCCTCCCAAGCCGAGCAGGTCCTCGTCGTTGGTCTCCTCCATCCCGCCTCCCGGGCTCCGGTCTCTGAACCCGCGCAGCTTCTCGTTCAGCAGCCGCCGCTTCTCCACCTTCCTCTCGTGCGTGCCCGCGTCTGCCCGTGGCGGGAGCACGTCGTCGAGGCGCTCGCGCTGCTCGGCCCGGTCGGCCCTGCGCGCGAGGCGCAGGTCCTCGCGGGACCGGTCGCGCGCCTCCTCCGCCTCCGCTCGGAGGTCCGAGAGGTCCTGCGCCGAGGGGATCACCGGGCCCGGGTGGCGAGACGACGACGAGGGGTCCTTCTTCTGCTGCCGTAGGGGCTGTTGGCCCCCCAGGGCCCCGCCGGATGGCGGAGGGGGAGGCGGGCCGTAGTCGTCGTCATCCTCGTCATCGGCCGAGCCCACGTCATTCTCGACGTAGCGACCCTGGCCGCCCTCTCGGGTCGAGTCCTCGAACGGGCGCGAGCTGTGCGGCGGCGTCATGACCTGGCTGCCGGCGTTGCGGTGGCTGATGGGGTTCCCCTCGCCAGCTTCCTCCTCCTCAGCGTCGAGGACCCGCATCTGCACAACACGTAGGAACCTATAACAATTGTCGGATTAGCATCACCGGGTTGCGCAACTGTAAGGAGGAAAAAAGAAAAAGAACAAAAGACTCACATCTCGGGTTCATACCACCCTTCCGGCAGCCTCCCAGCGTTCCACCGTCTGACAAACGACTTCCACCTAGCCCTCTGCTCCCGCTCCCCCAGGTCCTCGGCCTTGACCTGCTTGTGCAGCTCCAGGTAGTGCGCAAACAGCGGCTCGAAGGCGGCGAAGTCCCAACGGGAGAGCGCCCGCGCCCCAAATGGCAGCTCCACCTCGACGGTGGGGGTGAGGTCGTCGTTTTCACCCTCGCGCGGCTGCCGAGGCCGCGCCGACGAAGTCTTGTGCGACGTCCGGTGGTGGTGGTGGTGGTGGCCGCCAAGGCGGCCGCCAGCATCGTCGCCCTCGCCCCCTCGATGGCCCCGCCGGTCGCGGCCGCGTTCGCCGCGTTCCTGACTGGTGCTGCCGCCCTTCGCCGCCACAGAGAAACGGCCCTCCTCCCCCTGCCCCTCGTGCCGTGGGCGCGCGGGGAGCGGCGACCTTGACCGCCTGCGGTGCCGCTTCTGCGTGATGGTGGCACCGGAGGACGCGTTGGAGGGCGACCGGGATCGACCCCGGGGCTGAGTTTTCGACAGGCGTCCTCTACCCCGCTCTTCCGCCTCGTCGGCCCGGTGGCTACCAGAGACAACCTTGGCTTTGCCGCTCATATTGGTCTGGTGCATCTCAGATTTTCTAATAGACAACGCGCTGCCAAAAAGTGAAAGGCTAGGATGGTGGCGGCGGCGCGTGGCTGGGTGGCGTAAGGATTCAGACGCTGTTTACAGAGAAGTCGACAGGTTGCGGAAATATCGACGGACCAGGAAGTGGCGGGATCGCCTCGAGGTTATATGGCCGAGGAATGAACCCCAGTCAGACCTTTCTCTCACCTCACCGTGTCGTGTAGCGGCACAGCACCTCACCTCTGACTCGTGGGTGTGGTTATCTTTGGAGGCAGGGAGGGTCGCTAATCAAAATGATTTGTATGCCCCTCACCGCAGGTAAAAATGAAGGACGGGCGAAGAACAAATGTAGAATCGAGTGTCCGAACTCAAATCCAACATGCAAAGATCGCTATGGCTGCGGAGGCACGCAAACCTTGCCAGTGCTATGTCCGAGGCCTTTTTGGAATCCCGTTCAGAAAGATGGTGTCGTCGGCTTGGAGACGGAAGGTTGGAGAAAACAATCGGAGAGTTGCCCCAAGCAGCTGACTGCGTTAGGTAGGTGGCCCCGCGGAGCCTGGACCAATGGGAGACCCCCCTAGGCTTGTTGCGGTGGGCCCTGTGGTGCCTGTCGGTCTGGGGGGTGGGCGGGGGTCCTTGCCCAGACCCCAGCCCAACTTCAGCCGCGCAGCTAAAAAAGATGGCGATTTCAGTTTCATGTGTGACTTCTTAGTCCTCTGCAGGGAGGTTGAGGACTCATTGGAGAGTTAAATTAATAACGTCGGCTCGTCTGGGTCCTTCTGATGTCCTTTTGATGCCTCCTCTAATTGTAACGATAAGCGGGAAGCCGCTGACATACCTCATATGTAGCATATAAGCCGTAGGCCCTTGCACAATAGCGACCTGTCATTGAACGAAAGTTTCTCAAATGGTTCATCTCTGCCGCCTCTCTCAGGTTATTAATAGCGAGGGCCCCAAAAACAACCCAAGAACCCTCAGGCTAGCTATTTTCCTGAGACCAAACCCCCCCTCGAGGTCAGCAAGTCGGACACATGCTTCCAACCCATCAACTTATCTTGACTGCGTCTCTACAAAGGATTTCGGACATGTTCGGTGGGATTGGAGCAGGCAAATGATTTGTCAACCCAACCAATTGTAGAGGAGCTTGTTCAGGAAGCCAAGTAAGTGGGTGTGCGGATGCTGAGGGGCCAGTAAGCCTTCAGCTTGAAGATCTACCGGCACCCGACGCTCCCTGTTTCCAGTCTGGATCGCCCGGGTCCTCCTCAATCGGTTAATTCCTAGTTTTGGCGTCTGAACCAGCCGTCAGTGAACACTGACTGCATAGAGTTCAAATTGTCACCCAGATGGAAACCTAACAAGCACACTGTCAAAACGCTGCCGGGACCCAGCAAAAATTGGGGGTTTTCGTCAGGCACAACGTGAGATGATCGAGAGGGAGAGTGAGAGTGAGAAGTGTTCGATGTTTTGCTTGTAAGTTTGCGCACAGGGCATAGCACGCTTCTGTTTGAGCGTGGTTCTATATCCCGATGATATATCCCGTATGTCACGGCTTTGGGGTATCTTCCGTCTTTCTGGCGTGCCTCGGCTAGCCCTCCTCTTAGCATTTCCCTCGTTGATCAATTCGACGGGGGAGAGATGTGTTCCCTCGACTCGAAACCCCCCCAAAAAAAAACTGTGGAGCAGGGAGGGATATGACTATTCCCTAACCCTGCCAAATGCTCGACCCAAGCAGTCTGCCCAATCATGAAACCCAACACCAATCCCTATCGTCAACAATATTCCCGGCAGCCGTCAGTCGTTAGTCGTTAGCCGTCAGCCGCCAGCCGCCAGCCGTCAGACCGTGTCTGTGGGTTTTCTGCCAACAACAAAAACCCCAGGAACCCCCCAAACCACCCCCATAGCACGCCCAAAGAGAAAAAAAGGGTCCGAATCGCACAATCTAGTCTTGGCTGAGCGGTCCATCCATCCATCATATCGAGTTCTGCTGATTGTGGCTATGGATCATGCATCCGACGCACTGGCAGTCATCTCCGCATGGGCAGCTCGCCGTCTCCCCCTCACAGGGCCCATATGGATACGTGACGAAGAGGTAGTCGCTCGCCGATAACTGCGTTTGGTCCTCGCTGATGCCAGACGCCTCCGAGGGCGTCTGCGGCTGGTCAGGCGAGGACGGTTCCCCCGCGCCGCCGCAGCACGACGCCACTGGTCCAGCCGTTGTTGGCGAGACGCCCTCCGCCTCCGCCGCCGCCGTTGCTATTGTTGTTGTTGTCGTCGTCGTCTTCGTGACGGGAACCTGCTCGCTGCCGCCATGGTTTTGGTGGTGGTGGTGATGATGATGGTCACCCTCTGCCATGCTGTCCATGGCCGAGCGGACGTAGTCCTTCGTCCGCTCGTTGTAAGGGTGCGCAGGGCAGCCCAGGCAGTTGCACGAGTCGCCACATGTGCATTGGTGAGAAGTCCCAACGGCAGCTGCGGCATCACCGCCGACCCCGAAGTTCACTCCATGCACGCTCGCGTCAAGATGGCCAGGCGTCGGCCCGGATGCCATCGGGCCACCCACAGACATCGCTGCCTGCCTCCACTGCGGTGGCTGGATTGGATATTGAAATGTGCCGTAGAACGGTGGGTATGTGTAGATGGTTGGGTCCGCAGACTGACTAAAGTACACTGTATGCATTAATGGCTGGTGGTTGAAGGCACCCATGATGGGCGTGGCCGCAGGACTCATGGTGGTGATTGCAAGGCCGTTCCCCGCTGCATCCGGTGGTATTTGTTGGTAATGTGATAGGGGCTGTTGTGTGACATCTCCGTTGCCATTGCTGACGGCCGAGTGGCCATTGCGATCGCCGTTGCGAACATCGTTGACATCGCAGCTGCCGTTGCCGCTGCCATTGACGTTGCCATTGGTGACCGTCTCTGAAGACTTGCCCCCACAGCAGCTGCCAGGTGCAGTCGTTGCGGGAGCCGCACTGGCAATATTGCCTTTCACCGGCCCGCCGCCTGATAGTGTTCGCGTACGTGTCGTGCCGCTCGGCTTCGCCGATAAGTCAGACATGTTGCTGAAGTACGACGATCCGTTTTCGAGACTTGACCCCGTAAGCCCTCGTGCTGTCTCGGGCTTCTCTTCACTCTCAGGGGCGAAATCTGGGTGGCCATCGAGCTGTACCCCCAGCGGGTACTCAAGCCTGCCCTCAAATCCCACAGTAGGCGAGAGCATAGTCGGCGAGTGGTCAAAAGAAGTCGGGATAGAAGGTATGTAATCAAGATGATCAAGGTGCGAGTTGGTGTGAGCCGCCGACATGGCGTTGCCGTGGCCGAGTGACAACGACATTGACCTGGCGTTTAGAGGCGCTCCAAATGGAGGGGCTGCATGTAGGTTGTAGTTGTTAGGATCCATCCTCGCCAGTGTTGACGGATCGAATGACTGTTTGCGCCCATTTGTCTTGGAGCTGGGCTTTTGGATCTGAAATGATCGTCTTGTTGGCGACGTCGAGCCCTTGAGAGTGGGGCTGTCGGTGACGGAGGAGGCGGGTGTGATGGTAGCCGTGCCCGAGGAAGCAGAATTGTTCGTTCCGCAGCCGCACTTCTGCGCCCGTGGAATGGCCGCGGTGATGCCCCCGCATGAGCACGGCTTGCCTGGTGGGTGTGGACATATGCTCAGCGGCCTTCCTGGCTTCCGCACAGGGACCATTAATCGTTCTTTGGCATGTGTACACTTGGTGGAACGGTGGCCGCGGATGCATGGCTCGCTGACAAGGGGGTAAAAGATCCCGTCAGTACTCAGCACTCAGCACTCGGCAGCAGTTTTAGCTGGGAAGTAGGCAGTCTCAACAACAGAAAACAAAAGCTTGACTCTCGACATCCGATGTCCTGCCCTTATCTATGCAGGGAGCCGAGGGGTGGAGACAGGGAGACAGGCACATAGATCGGATGCGCGAAACGGGATCATTATGAATTTTGTTGGATTAGGATTGAGGAGATGCAGCCACGTACCAGGCCATTTTCTGTCCGTTAATGATCGGCATCGTCAACGGTGACTTAGAAGAACGATGTCGTCATGCGGGTGTAGGAGAGGGCTGTATGCCCGATTCAGCGCCTTTGTTCAAAGGATAACCAAGGCAAGAGTCTCGTGGCTCCAGAGGTCGGGCGATTAGTTCCGGAGGAGGGGCAGTTGCATCAGGTCTGCGTCGAGACGGTGTCGCAGTTTGTGTGTTACGAAGGGTGGAATGGCCGCAAGTCTCGTGGAAGCTGAGAAAGGGGACAAACAAATCGTCGGATGTGGCTTGTCTGCGAAACCCAGAACACGCGCCGGGGAGGTCTCGGCCCAGAGGCGGACAGTCGCCAGCGAGTTGAAGCCGGAGGGGGAGGCCGAGACGGGAGGGGGCGACCGCGCTTCGGCCTGCAGGGTCCTGATTGACGACCACCCGCGGCAGGCGAGCGATCAATTTCTGGAAGTAGAAATCCCAGACGAGAGGTGCCAGCCGAAAATATTGCGGCGAGTCCAAGACTCGGGTCTCGCTGTGCGCGCCAGGTACGGACGGGTTTTACTAAAGTTTTCCCTCACGGTCTTTCCTCGAAAGGGGGCTGAGTGAGGGTGCCAGGTCGGTGGGACGACGCAGCAGCCGGGCAGCAGCTGTGAAAATGCAGAGCCAAGCGGATGCTCTCCTCACATCGCCTCACAATCTCTCTCTCCTTTACCTGTGCGGTTCGGCGAAATCAACTTGATCGGTCCCAGTGATGGTGATCTTCTTATTCTGATTGTCGATTCCCTTTTTTGTGCTAGAGATTTGCTAAAGAGAGGTCTGCCGGAGGAAGTACAAGGTCGAGGATAGGAAGAATAAAGAACAGAAAGAAAGCCCCGCCGCATATCTGGTGTACGAGGGGTAAGTATGTGGGAAGGTAGGCAGGCACGTACCAAGACAGAAAGGTCTGAGGTCCGGTACTACTAGTCTAGGACGGAAGAGAAAGAATGAGCCCAAGGGGGACTTGCAAGACTTGGTCAGCTTCTTCGTTCGCTCACGAGCTGGATCACGCGCCGCATGTGCAACCGGTCCGCCGAAGGCTGGTTGTATTGTACGGAGTACGTAGTTCGAGATGTAGCTTGCCTCCAGGGCCTTAGAGACTGTGATACCTGCCACTTCTGACTGCTTGAAGGTCACCCGAGCCGATGGGAACAAGTGCACGGCTTGGAACTTCCAGTCGACAGTCATTGGAACTCTTGCCACACAAATCTTACCTGGCCTTGCCGTGTCGAGGAGAATAGGCAGGAGGTGAGTGGTCGTTGTTGTGGTGGGGTGAGGCGTGTCGGAGCCAGACTGAGCAAGTTTCCATTGGCTAAAGCAGGCCGAGATGTGGGGAGCAGGGGGTTGTGCCTGGGCGATGGAGTATGGAAGCTCGCGCCTTAAATTGATTGCAAGTTTCGTCCCCCATCTAGCTAAATCCATCAAGCCGGTGCCCCTCCATGACCTTCCGCCACGCTCATCCGCCTCCTCAAGACTTTTCAGTCTCATCAATTGCGGACGCGAGGCGACGACCTTCCCTTGTTAAGGGTGAGATCCGTCCTGGGTGGACGCTGGGTGGACGCTTGGTGAACGCTAAGCACGTGGGATGTGGCGGCTCATTACCGGTCCTGCCAATACTTTTACCAATACCCAACCGTCTCGCATTTGCAGTTAGTCACCGGCGGCGGTAGGGTGCAGGCTGTAGCCGCCGCACCCTGATGACCACTTACTATGCTATGGAGTACCCTGTCCACCGTGCTTGGCCCGCCCTCGGCTGGAAGATCTTGGAGACTGGGACTGGGACTGGGTTCTGGGCCAGGCTGCTAGCAAACTGCTGTCCTGTGTATGGGTGTACGCCGTCAACATTTGCCGGCACAAGCTCCGATCAGCAAACGCCAGGAGCTTGCTTTTGACTTCCATCAGAGGGAGCCTTTCAGGGGTTGCCATCCCCAAACTTCCTGGGACATGAGTCTCTGTACCGTGCAAAGCAGAAGGTGTCATGTTGCGAGTAAGCGGTATCATCCGCCTTTCTCATTGGTTTGCCTGGCCATAAACGCAAATCCCAACCGTACGGACATGGATGGACAGCTAGGCCATTGTTTCTCGGAAAGCAGAGCGCTAGAGCTAATTTATTTCCTGGCTCGGAACCTAGATAGGTAAGACATAAACCCCTGGCCGAAACATCAGAGGGTCAAGCAACAGGCCCCTTCCATGGTGGCACTGGTGATCTTTGCCTCGTAGTAGTAGACTGCTACCACACTCCGGGAGCTAGGGCCGAGTTAGGGGGCTCCTTACTGGCTCTCTCCAGGCCTAGTACGAGGACGGTCTCTGCTTCGCTGGTGACATTGCGTTCTTTGACCCCGCGCCCATCTGTAGTAGTCAGCCTGTATACGGTCGTGGAGATGCAGCTGCTGTATAAGGAAAGGAGACAATCCGTAGTAGAAGCCACAGGGTTCCAATATGGGGTTGCACGGATCTGCCCATGTCTCCTTTTAATTCTGATATGTGCTAAATCGAATACAGATATCAACGCTCCTCGATGGACCCTTTCGTACGGCGTACTGGGGCCCTCAGGGGAACATCGGCAGATCTCTTGGCGATCTAATCTTGTCGAGCCCCGAACTCAAGGTCCCACGGCAGCGAGGTATCTGCACTGAACCAACCAAGCCCCGTGGGCAACACGCACAAGCCATCATCTCATTGGGGAAACATTCTTGCTCATGCAGACGTCTACGAGGCAAACCCAGAGTAGCGAATCAGACCATGGTAGCCCGCACGGTCCCTACCTCAGCAAAGCTGTGATGTCGCCACTTCCCCATGGCCTGTTTCAGGCCAGACGAAATCATTGGCACTTTCTTATCCTCCTCGTCGAACCTAACAGACACATGCAGCAATCCACACCGGGCGTGTACATTGGAACCGAACGGGTGGGTTTGGGTGAATTGTGGCTGGTCTTAGCAAATCTGTCGCATACCACCGGCGCAAACTCTATTTTCAGCATCAATAACCAGTATGAGTGGATTTTATAGGCGATTATGAAGATTCTAGCTAGTGCCTGCCCTCAGTCCTTCTCAGAGTCGGACTCTGCGAACATGTCCACGGCTCTCATCCTCGTTCGTTTCTTGGGCGTCCCGGTCGTCGGCGCTGATATTTGGAAGCCCTTGATCGGCTCTCCTGCCGCCTTGGGTGGATCTGGAGAAGAGGAAGGGGTAGGGACAGGAGCAGGGGCGGTGGCGGTGGCGGCAGCCGAGGCGCCGGAACGCATGTCCGTGTCTTCCTGTTCATCCATTGAAAGACCGGCCATCCCACCGTCTATCAAAGGTTCCCCGTCAATGTCCTCCTCGTCCAGGAATTCAAGATCCAGATCTTCGTCGTCGGTATACTCTAAATCCGGCTCGTCGACGGGGCCCCCCTCGGCCTCGGCGGCTTTGGCAAGGTGAGGGGGAGCTTCGCTGGTGGCGCCACTCGTGCCATCAGCCGGCTCCTCCGTCTTGACTGCCACAGCATCTACAGTCTTCCACCTCCTCTTCTTGGGCGCGTCGTCGGCCTTGTGCTCCTCCTCTGCCACCACCGCCACCGCCGCTTCCCCTTCCTTCTTCTGCGACGGCGGGTTCTCGAAGCTTTGGACGAACAGGGCCTGCGTCTCCGCGGGGAAGACGCACCCAACCTCCCACTGGCTCAAGATAACGCCCACGCTCCGCTTCCACTTCTCCACTCGGAGCCGCCCCCACTTCAGCTTCTCCGGGACCAAGCCGAGCGCCTCGAAGGTCCTACGGCCCCTCAGCGCGGCCTCGAAGTGCTGCCTGTAGCGCCAGGCGTGTCGGATGCCGCTGGTGGCGGACGAGGAGAGTATGTCACTGATGACGTAGAGCCCTATCAGCCTCGCCGCGCTCTGATCCTGCGGCTGCTGCTGTGCGTCCGGCATCTGCTTCTCTTCCTGTCCCGGAGAGGAAGCTCGCGAGTCGCCGTCTTGAAGGGCTCTCCTGGTCCTGGCGTCGACCCTACGGTCGGGGTTCGCGAGTGTGTACGCGAAAGGCCGTTCGGCGTTGGAGACGATGAGGTCGACGATCTCGTCAGCCCCGCGGCTTGCATGAGTGATGGCAAAGGTTGCGACCCGCGCGATGTCGCCCTTTCTCAGCTTGGTGAGAGTAGTGGGGAGACGCGCCAAGAGATGGACCAGCTTGGCCTTCTCCAGGGGGCTCAACACACTGTCATCCTGGTCGTTACCCGCAGTTCCCGCTTCTCCTTGTCGATGGGGCTCGTCATCAAAGTCGTCGTCGTCGGATGAGTTGTACTCTGAGTCGGACACAAACTCGTCCAAACCCGTAGTATACTCGTAGGGAAGCGGCTGTTCCGGCAGCTTCCAAGCACTGCTGCCCTCAAACAGGGGCGTGTACTTGGCTTGCCCTCGCCTAGGTTTGGAGCCGGTGATGACTTGCCAGAGCCTGTAGCGGTACCATACCCCACCTTCACTTCGGGCATCCCAGATCCATGCCCACTTCTCGTCCCGCTGGACGTCAGGACGGGACATCAGCAGAGCCTCGAACTCGGGGCCGTGCTGCAACATGGCCTCCAACACCATGTGGATCATACGTAGCTTCTTTATGTCCCGCAGGGGCTGGACAGGCACGTGTAGGATGCCCGCGCGGTTCCCCGGCCCGCCAGAGGATGCGCCATACGACGAGGGTGGGGCAAACCCCCTGCCATGACGACCCCTGTCCTGGTGATGTGAGTTCTTGTTATGTGGATGCGCCACCGGCTTCGCGCCGAACGGTTGTGACGAGGAAGATGCGGACTGCACGTTCGCCAGCGAGCCCGAGATGGCAGCGGAGGAGAGATGCCTGTGCAGGGAGAGGTAGAATCCGAAGCCGAGGTAGCGATTCTGCAGGGCGCTGACAGCAGCGTCGATGTCCGTTGCGGCTGTTTCGGGGGAGAGGGCGACGATGGCAGCTATAGATTTGCGTTCTGTGCCCCCTGGGCCTGCTGGCGGTAGGATCTTGACGCTCTCAACCGCGAGGTTTGGCGGTATTAGCGCCTTGATCACGGCCGGTGATGTGTTTGGAGGCAGACTGGATAGACGAAGAGTCGGTCGAGCCAGGGCTTTTTCTTCCGCTCTATCGGTTGCCGCCGCCGCATCTTCGTCGTCGCTCGTGTCAAATATCTTGGCTAACGGTCGGGAACTCGGCTCAGGCCCGTCCAATCCAATCCGGCCTCGCCCTTCGTCTCGTTCGTGGTCGTGGTGGTGGTCGCGGTCGCGGTCGCGGTCAATGTCACGGTCGCGGTCCGCGCGTCCAGAGAAGCCGTCAAACGTTCTCTTCTTCCCGAAACCTGTGGGCGGCGGTCCAAGCGATCCGGGGCCGCTTTTCATGCCCTGAGAGTTCGAGGGCATCCCGAAGTGTCTCCTGCCCGTGGCTCCGCCGTAGGATGGTGCTGGTCCGCCGAAGCTGGACGGTCCTCGATCGTACCGTCTTGCATTCGTGCGGTTATCGCGTGTATTGCCGTCTCCATCTCGGTCGAAACTCTTCACAAAGTCCTTAAGTGCGGCCTCGGTTTCTGCCGCCTCCCTCTGCCGCTTCGCCTCGAGCTCCTCCTTATGTCGCTCAAAGGCGGACTTCTTGGTCGGCTTCTGCAGTTTCGCCTCAACGTTGGGGAACTCGGCCAACTTCTTGGTGGAGGACATAGTTGGCATTCAATGGCATCGTCTGGCTGAATGGAAATGGAGGACTTGACCTTAGGCAAGGCATTCGGAGTCTGTTGCTTGATGGAGAGTGGAGAGCCTCAACTGCCCCATTTGTCGATCTCTCGGTATATGCCGTTTGGTTGCCCCGGGTTTTTATTTCCTCGCGGCCGATTTCTAAGGGTGGTGGGGCCTGCTGTACGTCTAGTGTCCAGCCGATTCCAGCACGGTACAGTACATACTCCGAGGGCATGTATCTGCCGCACACTGCGTTCGGTGTTAGCTAGTTCAAATTCCCTACGCTTTTCTGCCCCGTCCGTGCCGTCACAAAAGTGTTAGTTATTAAAGGCGACCGGCGCCTACCTACCTACCGATCAACTTGCTCTGCCTTCCCTTGCTTCCTAGGTGCCCTACTTCCTACCTGCCTAGGTAGCCACCTGCCCTTCCTTAGCGTCTGCCTTACCTACCCGAACGCCTGCCCTCATGGCCTCGGTCGCCCAGCGCCTGCCCTCCTCCTGGATGGAGCGGGTTTCTAAACGAAAGGGCGATTTTCTCTCCCAATGTGTGATCTCTTAAATAGTAGGTTTCTACTGAAAAGAGTACATTCTGATCAGATTTGGTTAACCTAGAGAATGCTGACTCTTTCCCAGAATCTCCTTGATCTGGAACAGTTCCAGATCAAGGAGCACAAGGGGCTGCCACAGTGGGGATTCCACATCGCGTCCTATCTATTGCCTTTGTGGGCTCTCCTACCCAAACTGCTCCCGTAGCCGGTGATCGAGTGTTGAAAATATAGTGCTTCTTTTTTGCGCATCTATCTACCTCTCCTCTCGGCGGGAACGGATATTTCAGGTTTGTTTTTTTGGACGACTTGGGGGCCATGCCTCCTTCCTGGGTTGATGGCCCCTGGTAACAGTCACCACATCTTGTGAGTCAACCTTCGCAAAGTGTGTCGTCAAGAGGATCCCAACCGATAATGGCGTCACTCGAGTCGCAGACAAGCATGGAGAAAGGAACTAATCGCCAGTCTACCAGAAAAAGCAAGCCAGGCATCCAGCGAGCAACTCCTCTTGGTACCATTACTCACTTTTATGCCTACGCCTGCGACGTTCTCATCCTGACTTCACTGCCTTCCCCGACGACAGCCTCTCCAGCTACCGCACACTCTCTTGGGACGAGACAAGCGGCGGGGTGGCTGAGAAAATTATCTGCCATTTCACATGTCCTGCGGTTTATTAACTCGCTGCTAGTTGACCCTACAATATAGCTTCCTTATCTTCGCCATGCCTGCTTCGAGTCATCTAACGGCTCAGCAAGTGAATCCACTTGTTAGACCGCGATTTGCCAGATGTGAGAGCCCACGCCGAAAAGTCACGAAGGTGCGGGCCCTTCCCCACTGCATTAAGTGACTGATGAGACCATCCCGTCTTTGCTTCTTTTCTTCACGTCCCCGCCGTCGACTCTCGCAACTCTCTCTTCGCACCTCTTGGTCTCATATTCCTGCGGCAGCTGCTTCCAAAGTCGGAGCCATAAACTCGGTAGGAGAGGCGTAACGCAATAACTATATCTCCCTCGTCACCATCCAGCCACCTGCCACTCCTCCCTCGCGTCTCAGTTTCTTCACTGCCTCACAACAGCTGCAGCGGACATTTAGAAGCTACAATAACAAGGAGAGACCTACCACCAGAGCACGGTTTCAGTTTTGCGAGAGTGCCCAATGAAACAGCCCAAAGTCTTTCTTCAGCTTGCTTCTGCGTAGTCCACGGACACGGACATCCCATCCATTCCTCGACTCAAAGCCATTTGTTGTCCCTTGCCCTGAGCTAAAATTATTTTCTGGGCCGTGCCCCGACACGCCCCTCGGCTATAGCTCAGATCCCATCGACTTCTTTGACTTTCCCTCTTTTACTTGTTTGCTCCCCTCTTCTTCTTCCTCGAACCATGCCCATTCCCATTCCCATTCCCAACCCAGACACTCGTCTTCCTTTCCCCGCCCCAGCCTCCATCCTCATCGTCGGCTGTGGCGTCTTCGGCCTCGGCACCGCATACGCCCTCGCAAGACGTGATGAGTTCTCCCGCTGCTCTATAACTGTCCTCGACCGCTCCGGCGAGGACGGCCTCTTCCCCGCTCGCGACGCGTCCAGCATCGACAGCTCACGCATAATCCGGGCCGACTATGCCGACCCGGCCTATGCCGCCCTCGCGGCCGCGGCCCAAACGGAATGGCGAAAATCCGCGGACCACGAACTGGGCGGCCAAGGACGCTACAGCGAGGCCGGCTTGGTCGTGGTGGCGGACGTCAACCCCACGGCGGCGGGGATGCCCGCCGCGGGTGGGAAGAGGTCCGGGGCAGACTACTGCCGCTCCAGCTGGGAGAATGTCCGCTCCCTGGCCAAGGGCGACCCGGCCATGGAGACCAAGATCTTGCTCCTGCCCTCGGCAAGCGCCATCCGCGACGCGGTCGGCACGGGCGGCGGCTCGGGCGTCTGGGGCTACATTAACAAGGCGTCCGGATGGGCGGACGCGGACGCGTCGATGAGGTTCCTGTTCGGCCGCGTCCAGGCCACGGGGCGTGTGAATTTCGTCTCGGGCACCGCCGCCTCGCTCTCCCGCGAGTATGACAGGATCACGGGCGTCACCCTCACCGACGGCCGTGCCCTCGCCGCGGACCTCGTGGTCCTCGCCACGGGCGCCTGGACGGGCGGGCTGGTCGACCTCGCGGGCCGCGCGACCGCCACGGCCCAGGTGCTCGGCTACCTCGACATCACGGACGAGGAGCAAGCCGCGCTGTCCCCCATGCCCGTGATCCTAAACCTCTCCTCTGGCCTCTTCATCATACCGCCGGCTAAGAACGTGCTCAAGGTCGCCCGGCACGAGTACGGCTACCTCAACCCCACGACCAAGGCGACGCCGCTGTTCGCCACCACTGGCGCAGGCAAGGAAGAGATGGAGAAGGACGAGGCTGAGCCGTACACCGTCTCCCTGCCGCACAGGAACGTCGAGGACGCCTTCCGGGACATACCCGAACGGAGCAAGGCGATACTCCGCTCCGCCCTGAGGGAGATGATCCCGCTCCCTGCCGTACACGAGCGACCCTTCACCCGAACAAAAGTTTGCTGGTACACGGACACCAAGACGGGAGATTTTCTCATCGACTATCACCCGCAATGGAAGGGCTTGTTTGTGGCTACAGGTGGAAATGGACACGCTTTCAAGGTGAGTAATGTTGTCCTCAGATTTGTTATCGTCTATCTACCATGGCATCTACGCATCTCAGAAAACTAACCAGACGTAACCGGCTTTGTTACTACTCGTAGTTCCTCCCGGTCCTCGGCGAACGCATCGCAGACTGCCTTCTTGGAAACAGACCCACAGACTTTACCGACAAGTGGGCTTGGAAGACCTCCGATGTATTCACCAAGTGGAACGAGGTTTCGACGGAGGACGGCAGCCGCGGCGGCAAGGCTGGCTTGATCTTCCAGGACGAGCTCAACAGCACGACCGCCACAACTGCTTCGCAAGAGAGTTGAATAAATTCAGAGTGAGACGATACTTGGATAACGCCTCTAGACCACACAGGAGCACGGAGAACAGCAGCGTAAGGCAAGTTTATGTTGCGCAAAATCGATGGCATTCCATGCTCTACTGATAGGATATACACCTAACATAAACGACCAGGTTTCGCAGACTGATGATGGGATTCATGTGCCCACGCAACGCCTGTCCGACCGAACGCCCAACCGAACGTCCCAGTCGCGGTGGAAACAAGAAACCCAGCCGATGTGTAGACCCGAAGACGAGTGCCAAATGTTTGGCCAACTGACTCTGGCGACTGCGCAATTCGCTTGTTTTCTGAAGATGTAACGTGCACACCACTGAGAGGGTCTGCCACCATTCCCACCATTCTCGTTACGCTGCTGCCCTTCTGGGGGCTGTCGGAAGCGGACCAAGATGTTGGTAGGTGGTGAAGCAGTCACAGCCTGCTGCTCGTTATTGCTTTGCCAGAGGATGCTGTCGCACCCCAGGGGCGAAAATGAATCGTTCCCCCCTTCTCACTCTCTCCTCCCGCTCCAACCCCTTGCGAATAGACGACGCTTGTTGCTCGCCCGCTTCGGCAGGGGAAAACATTAAAAAGACGACAATTCTCACAACCTGCGCAATCCTGCCGTCGCACACCCTGCGAATAATCTGTGCAGAGTGCAAAGCTCTATGAGGTGGATGTAGGCCATAGAATCTTGGGGGATATTTTTTTCCGCCGGGAATGTAGCGCCCTCCAGTGTAGGCCCTCCGTTCTGAACGCCGGTGCAATGCAAATGTGAACTATAAAAAGCGCGAGAGGAAAAACGGTTGGTACAGGCAGAGACAAGAGTTGTGGCGATGTAGGAAGGTGAGGCCCAACCTGTCTGCCTACTCTCGGTCTGCGGCATGTAGTAGTTGTTGATGGGTATGAATAGTCGGTGTGGCGAGGTCGTAGCATCGTTAAGACTCTTTGGTCGTACAGCGTTGGGAGTCTTGCTTCAGATTTTGCGGAAGTCTTGCAAGACAGGATAGATCATCTCGAAGGCCTGGTAAATCTCTTCACGAACCTTGGCTCCTGTGAGGACGATCTTGCCGCTGACGAAGATGAGCAGCACAATCTTGGGCTTGATCATGCGGTAGATGAGACCGGGGAACAACTCAGGTTCGTAGGAGCTGAAGTTGTGATGGCGCGAGGCCAAACCCTCGAGCCTGATGGGGAACTTGATGTCGCATGAGCCGACAATGTTCTGGATCTTGAAGTCGGTGAACTTGGCATTGAAGCCGAGCTTCTGGATGATCCGCGCGTACTTCCGTGAGGCTAGCTTCGAGTCGTCCTCCGACTTCGCGCCCGTGACGACCATCTTGCCAGAAGCGAAGATCAGGGCGGTCGTCTTGGGTTCGCGAATACGCATGATGACAGCAGCGAAGCGCTGCGCAGGTTAGCCCAAGCCCCAGAAACATGATTTCTGGGAGATGAGTAATACCTTTGGGTTGTACTCCGCATTCCGCGCATGAAGCGCGATGGTCTTCAGATCCAACCGACAGTCGAGGTTGACAGTAGCCACAATATTTCTGTGCGGCGTCCCAGGTCAGCATCATATTCTTGGTCGGGCATCCAGGCATGGCATGAAGTGGATGGATAAGAGTGAACTCACTGTAGCGTTGGTGTCAATCCACTTCCGCCTTGTGTCGCGGCAGGCGTCGCAGCAGGAGTCGCGGGAGTCACCCCAGTGCCGTTAAGGGCTTGAGAGCCTGTCTGTTGAATGCCATTCGCGACAGGTCGCTGTCCGTTCGCCTCAGTTGGTGGCGTGATCTCGCCGTGTCCCGTGGGGAAGGACAGAGATCCGGGCGCCATGAAGCCCTTGGCCTGGGCAGCGCTGGAAGGGTGTGTCTGGATGGCCTCCATGTTGACGGCTAGCAGCAGGATGCGGCGACAGTGGCTTTGAAGGTTGCGCGGCGAGAAGAGCAGATCTGGAACAATTATTTTGTTTCGGGTAAGTTCGCTGACAATAACGAGACGATGATGGAATAATATGATCGCGACCAGCTACGCTCGGGGCAATGGGGAGGGTGTGGTGTCTATGTATTGACAGGGTAGATTCTTTGGGCTCCGAAAGAAGAGACAGTGAATGTCCTCGCCAGAAAGTGAATTGTGTTCAGGTGGCGAGAAGCTGCCGATTTACGGCGGCCCAAGGCAGTGATGAGAAAAGGAAAGAACGTCGTACCAAGTGCGGGAGATAAACAAGTGAATGTCTCCCCTACAAATCGCTGCTCGAGAACTGAATGTTGATGCTGAGGACAAGGATCTCTCGATCGTCGACCTCGTCGTCGCAATTCAGCCGGAGAGGACCAAGGTCAAGTAAATGTCTCGGTCCAGGCAGGCTCGGCGGCGCAGGCGCAATTCGCAAAAAAAAAAAAAAAAAAGCAGGCACTCGTGGGCTTGTTCCTCTCGAAACTTCGTCTCACAATTCAGCAGGAGATGGGAATTCTTTGTCTATTTCTGGGATGTCGCCTCGCACTGCACTGTGACCTGTGCAGATATTGCTGGGACGATTTCTCTCGATATTCTTCGGGTCGACGGCAACAAAGGCTGGCCTTGGTGATAATCGAGGGGACGATGTCAGTCAAGGGTCAGAAACCTTTGTCGTTGGACGTCTAAAAGAATGTCCGAGTCGACCACGAGAGAAGAACAAGAGAAAAATTAAAATCTAGAGGGAGCGGACTTGCGCACACACCAATCGCAAGAGTCGAGAAGAGAGAGAGGGAGGGAGAGCTTGGGGATGTTGTGCGAAACGCGAACAACCCGAGATCGTGATGATGTAGCTCGGTGTGGGAAGGTGAGAGGGGGTTGAGGTGTGTGTGGGTATTAAAAAAAATTGTGCCCCAAATGGAAGTCACGAATACGTAGGGTCAGTCGGGACTTCCGCGCAAAGCTCTGGAAACAGCGGATGAGGGGAGGGCGGCCTTCTTATAATTTTCGCCAATGTGTTCGCAGTGGCAACCTCAGGCAAGAATGCTGGTGTGGCGGCGGGTCCTTTCTGCGTGACTCCTGTCCCCGCTAGCGCGCACTAAGCTGAAGCCCTGCCAATCACCAGTCCGGACAGTTGCATTTTATCCCCATATTTATTTTTCCACATCCACATCTTTCCCTTTCTGTTCCCAGCCAGAGACAAGGGGCGGGTCAGACCCATGCGCTCCAGCTGGAAGTACCGGTACTTTCGGCGATAGGAACAAATTAGTCCATCCCTTTTTGACTCCTTGAAAGCGCCAACCTGCTGGTCTTTGCATCATTGTCCACCAGCCAACCCAGTGAACTCGTAATCTCTTCCCACACCACGGACTCTGAAACACTCGTTGCTTGCCAAAAAGAAACGAAGGAGATAGGAAAAATGCTCGTTGGGAAAGCGGTCTCCATTCTACCTCCTCTTTCTCTTACCCGCACGGTGGTTTCGCCTGGCTATTCACTCCTTTAGTCGGCTTTCTAGCAGTGTCATCCGTTATCATCGACCGCGATGAAGAGTTGCCTCCTAACCCATGTATCTGTCATCACTAATCGGGGTTGCCAGCGAGCCCGCAGTCTTTCAACAGGTGCTCCTCTCTGGTCAAAATTTCAGCCAGCAGCATCCCGTCTCTTTCCGCCCGACGACATTTCTCCAGCCATCCCGGACCGCCTCAAGGAGTCCAGGCTGCCTGCTTGGTTGAAAGCACCTAGTGAATCACACCCCGCAGGCCAGTCAGGCCGGACAATTCCTGCCGCCCTCTTTTTTTTTTCCCAACCCTCGTGCTTTCGCCCACTCTTCATGCTCCCTCCTCGCCTGTCTCGACATGCTGGTCAGTCGTCGCACCTCATTCCCTTTTACATGCCTGGCAGTCTTTGCTCCGCCTCCGTGAGCCACTATAGGCGGTCATATCTTGTGAGCGTTGGAGCATAACCGCTAATCTGCTCGGAGGTCATTGAAGGCTCAATTGTCCGAGTCGAAAAAGGTTGACCAACCGTGAGCCCAATCGATTTGGGAATTCTCCTCGCGACTCAGTGCGTGAGTCGCAAGCCGTCCTCTTTCTTGGCTGCCTAGGTACACGGCCGCCCAGCTTCGGCCCAAAGCAAATTCACGCCGCTGGCACCCATGGTTCAGGCTTCCAGCCTCCATGGGGTCCAGCGAGATAAGGTGCTGAACCCAGCCAGGATTAGGATTCGGTCATGCCACAGCGGCCTGAGGCAATTCGACACCCAAGTCACAATTAATTTGCCTCCTCGTGTTGCTGCCTCCCACCCTTTTCCTCCCGTTTTTCCCCCTTTTCCACATCCAACAACAAAGCTTCCCACCCATCCATCATTTATCTCATCCCGCTTCAACTCTCATCACTTTCTCTCCGTCCTCTTTCTCTCTCCCCCAGCCACTCCCGACAAGTTACAATTCACGTCAAATCGCGTTAATCTTCGCTGACAGTCACACTGACGATCATTTACGCATTCTCTCATTCTCATCCTTTTCCTTTTGTGTCGCATCTAATGACCTCTATTCATGGCATGGAATGAGCACCGCAGCGTACAGTAAAGATCATACCTGCTTGTGGGGAGGCAGGCATGGTCAAGACTGTCTCAAGGGGAAGACGGATTTTCAATGCTGGCTGACTCTTTGCAGTCACGCACTCGCGCGCCCGCCCAGCTTGTGTGCCGAGTGTCCAGAACCTCTGGTTTGTTGGGGCAAACAGGGTCTGGCCACAAGGTTTCAGGCCCCCCATACGCCCCTCCCTCTTACCCCCGTTGGATTGGCGGCCCAAAAACCAAATTGTCTGGAGGCTGGCACGGACCCGTAAGTAGAGGTACAATGCAGTCCGTGTCTGAGCTTGGCGCACTTTCCGGATTTATCCCTGTCTGTGCCCCCTTTCGGCCCCAGCCTTGCTTCGCCCTCTTTGGTCTCGCTCCTTTTCCGCGATTGTGCTTTCTCGTTCTCATCCTCCTTTTTACACTATGACTCACACATCTCTCGATCACTGCGCACGAATCAGGTGCCGCCTTTTCTGTTTGAACATGCCGTTAGGAGGGGAGTGCAGCCTATTGCCGCCCACCAACAAACTGAGTTCCAGTTGGCTTGTGAAAGAGGCCACCTTTTTGTTTTTGCACAAAAAGACCGCTGTCCATCAAGGGGCGTCGCTATTTTTTCGTGTCGCTGGCGGCGAGCGAATGATTCAGACGTCTGGATAGTCGTGATTCTTTGACACCATCACTGTCTGCGATGAGTTCGATCTGACTTTGTCCTGCAGGAGGTTACTTTTTCTGGAAAGAGGATCACACAAAGCTTGGGATGATGATTGAATTGTTCGCAGTTGGCGTCTTTCTTTCGTTTTTGCTAGGTTGCTAGCAACCCCCAGAGCGAGCCAATCCCCACTCGGCGTGAGGCACCATCGCCCCATTACCCATGGCTTATCTGCATAAGATTCCATGCAAGCCCGCGGCAGTGTGATTGGCTCACGATTGATCACATTGATCATCACCCAAAAGTAGATGCCTCCTGTGTGATGCATGTGCGCCGGGACTTTTGACGGGTCGTCCGGTGGCAGTACGATAAATTAGCGAGCCGATATCAATTTCCCAAACGGGTTTAATGTCTCCCTAGGCGGAATATTTCCCCTCGCGTCAGTATCGCGTTTCGGTTCGTCGCGATGAAGTTGCTATGCAGTTCTCCCTGACGGAACGCGCCTACTAGGGTACGCAGCATGTCCGTTCAAGAGCCTACCCATCCTGATCCTTTGAGGGGGCTTCAGGCATTTCTGAGCACCGTCTCTAAGCCTCACTCTCATTAAGGGGACAAGCGGTTGGAGGATGAAAGTTACCTTGCCAACGGTGAGACAGTTGGGATGTAATGTTAGCGCCGTTGCGCATCTGGAGCGAGCTTGTGGGCCAGCGAGTTGGCTAGGCTGGCTTATTCCCAGACTAGCTTGTTGGCCCAGCTCCTTCGTCTCCATCCGTGAGCCGTAGCCAAGACCGTTTGCAGTTTCTTTGTTGCACAAAAGATGAAGGGACACAGTAGTCACGGCGGCACAAGTGAGGACAAAGACTACAAACATCTAAGAAGGTAGGTAGTCATCTGGATTAAATGTTCTACGTCATATAATACTTGGGGCCCTCGCCGCCTTGCGGCACCTGCCAGTTGATATCCTGATGTGGCGCCTTGATGTCGCAGGTCTTGCAGTGGATACAGCTGTTATACGCGCGGGTGATTGAAACCGCCAGTTGGTTAATTTAGGTCTACACCGATGACTATGGTTGGTGGTCAGGGGTGGGGGCGGGGTATGGGAGGGCTTACTTCTGGGCGTTGATCTGGAACCGGACCCCAAGCTCCTTGGAGGGGTCCTCCACGTACTCGTACACGCCCGCCGGGCAGAACCTGTTCTCCAGGCCCTTGAACTTGGGCCACGTCTCGACGGCGTGCTCGTCCCAGTCCTTGACCTGCAGGTGCGACGGCTGGTCCTCCTCGTGGTTGGTGCCCGTGCGCGAGACGCTGGTCAGGATGTCGAAGGTGATCTTGCCGTCGGGCTTGTCGTACTTGATCCGCTCGCAGCTATCGGCCCCCTTGGTGGCGGCGTGGTCCGGGACCCTGTGCTTCAGGGTCCAGGGCACGCGGCCCTTGAGGACGTAGGCCTCGATCCCGGAGTACATGACCCCGCCATACAGTCCCAGCGGGGAGTGGAACGAGGGGCGCATGTTGCGCACCTCCTTCAGCTCCTTCCAGATAGCCGAGCCGCGGAGGGACTCCTCGTAGCCGTAGAGGAAGACGGAGCCGCCGTCGTCGGAGTCGCCCCTGAGCGCTGCCCAGGCCGACTCGGCCGCCAGCATGCCCGACTTCATCGCGTTGTGCGTCCCCTTGACCTTGGGCACGTTGACGAAGCCGGCGCTGTCGCCGATCAGGGCCCCGCCCGGGAAGGCCACCTTGGGGATCGACTGGAAGCCGCCCTCGGACAGGGCGCGCGCGCCGTAGGATATGCACTTGCCGCCCTCGAGCGCCTCCCTGTAGAGCGGGTGCTGCTTCATCCGCTGGAACTCCTGGTAGGGGGACAGCCACGGGTTCGGATAGTCGAGGGCGACGACGAGGCCGATGGAGACGAGGTTGTCGCCGAAGTGGTACATCCACCCGCCGCCGTACGTGTCCGAGGGCAAGGGGTAGCCCATCGAGTGCGTGATCTCGCCCTTCCTGAACTTGGCCGTGTCGACCTCCCAGACCTCCTTCAGCCCGAGCCCGTAGGTCTGCGGCTGGCTGTCGCGGCGCAGGTCGAACTTGCGGATGACCTGCTTGCTCAGGCTGCCATGGCAGCCCTCGCCGAAGAGGGTGACGCGGGCGTGGAACTCCATCCCGCGCTCGAACGAGTCCTTGGGCCTCCCGCTGCGGGCGATACCCAGGTCGTTGGTCGCCACGCCCAGCACGGACCCGTCCGGCTTGTAGAGCACCTCGGAGGCGGCGAAGCCCGGGTAGACCTCGACCCCGAGCTCCTCCGCTCGGGCGCCCAGCCAGGCCGTGAACTGGCCCAGGCTAACAATGTAGTTCCCCTTGTTGTGCATCTGCGGCGGAGCGGGTAGCGGGATGGCCATCCCTTTCGTCAGGAACCGCATGCGGTCCGCGCCCGCCGGGGTCGCATGCTCGAAGCGGTCCGCGTTGTCCTCGGCCAGCCAGTCTGGTATGAGCTCGTTGATGGCCGTCGGTTGTATGACAGCCCCGGACAGGATGTGCGCGCCCAGCTCGCCAGCCTTCTCGAGGAGGAGCACTCGGAAGTTCTCGTCACCGGCCTCGTTGGCAAGCTGTTTTAGTCGGATCGCGGCGCTTAGACCTGCCGGGCCTGTGTATGGGGAAAGAAAGAAGAAATTTTTCGTCAGTCGACTGGTTATGTGTTTGTCCTTTTTGTTTTTGCCTGCTTTGCTTTGCCGCGCTCCCAGCGGGAAGTAGCGGACAATGTCCCACGTCAAAGACTTGGGGACTCGTCTGTCCAGTATGTCCAGACTCACCTCCGCCAACTATGCACACATCCACTTCATCACTTTCCCTCTCCACCGTCCTGGGATCGAAGGAGTCATCCTCGCTGGCTAGCTGGCGCTTGGTTGTGGCGGTGAAAAGCCTTCTTTGCGTCCGGATCGGAGAAGGTTGTGGTATCCTGCGGATTGGACTTGCTCGTCCGGTGGAGTCTAAGGAGGTGAGAGCTCCTCTTCGGGGCAGCGCCGTGACCAAGAATCTCGGCGCACAACAGCTGCTGAGCCGTGGGAAGACCCGAGCTGCTCCTCTCGCTGACACAGACATGGTCAATTGAGGGAGTCTCCGTTGTCTGCCTATCTCAACATTGGGCGTCTCTACCATGCAGACCTAACAAAGGTGAAATAGAACAAGCCATCAGGGGAGCTCAGGAGAATTGCTTGCTGGCAAGCCGCACCGATGATTAAGCTCCTATGGCGGGGCGGCTACTGCATACTATGTTGTCGGGGTCCAATTTGTAAATGCGCGGGGTGTGAGTGGCTCAATGCTTTGGTTTTGGATTCGGCAAACACAAACGATACAGATCCGAGGTACTTCGGTTGCCACAGAGGCCCCGGTAAACAGTCAAGTATCTCTCCAAGATCGTCTAAAGCTCGCCAATTTTTTCAGGCTCTCTTTGGCTTTTTCTTACCGTCCCAAAGCAGCCTCAAAAGGCCAATCCTTTGTCTGCATGTGAACCACCATAGCCGAAGCAAGCCGTAGGCACATCCTAGTACGGACTCCGTACGCCCGCACTTCCACCAGGAATTTGTAGTCGCTCGGGCTTGCCCCTGGAGGTCAGCTGGATCAGGCACCATACTGTCCCCCAAAACGGCCCCAGACGCCCGGTATGTGTTCGTCGGGTACACCATACCTTGTAAGTTAGCGATGATGCATGCAGCTGGAGCTTGCCTTGGAGGTGGGACCCACCTCGGCAAAGCCAGGCGCGGGGGTTCATTGACGTATTCCAACCTAGGCTCAAGCGGTATCGGCGTCATCACAGAACCTCAAGGGCATGTTTTTGCCCTTGTTGTTATCCTTATTCCCGACTGGGCTGGAACTTACGTGGACTCCTATCTCTCTATCCCGCTTGTCACCCGGCTATCTGTATGTATTACGTACGGAGTGCGATGTCAACCCGTCAGACCGGTTCTCGCTGGGGTTGCGATGCCCCTGCCTGCACCACCATGCCACAGCACCACCATCATCATCATGCCATCCCGCATCGACGGGACCGTAGGTTTCACGTCGACATGACTGGGTCAACGAACCAACAGCCACGCGAGCCAAACTAACAGAAAGACAAATAACGTGCCGCCAAAATCATCGAGGCCACCATTCGACGCCCTCGGCACCATTGCGCCCGATCTCGTCTCCGTCCCGCTGGTGCCATTTGCATGGTCCGGGCCTACCGAGCCGACCGGTCCCCCGTTGCCTGGCAAGCCCGGCCCGTATGGTAGTGGCGGCGGCCCCACCATCTCACCCGCCGGGTTGGCCATGCGGTATCTGTCCGCGTAAATCCGGTCCCAGAAGTCGCACCCGCTGTAGTTGAGCGTCCGGACCAGCGGTAGCAGGCTGGGCTTCTGGCTGCCGAACACAACGCCCTCACCCCCTCCTCCGTGGTCGGCGAACGCCGGCCAGCCCCAGCCGGGCCCGCCGGACTCGGCCATGCGCGCCCTGGCTCACATCATGTACGCGCTGAACCGGCGCTCCGCCGGGTCGAGGCTGCAGCCCCTGGGCAGGCCGTCCACGATGCCGAAGACGTAGGGGAGCTCGGCCGTGTGCGCCGCACCCAGGGCCTCTGTGAAGATGGGGCTGTCGGGCACCCCCGGGATCCAGTTGCATGAGGTCGTGCGGTTGAAGATGTACGCGAAGACCGGGGCGCGGCAACAGTGCCGTTCTTCTTCCTCGTGGACATGTTGGCCGCGGCCGCCCTTGCAGCCCCCCTGGCGGGACAGTGGAAGCCGTAGTCGGTTATGATGGCCGACATGGCGGTGAAGACGGTGGGCGTCGTCTTCGTCCCTGCCGGGGTGGTTGGGCCGCGAGCCCTGGCGCCCCCCAGAAATAGGGAGAACACGTCGTCCACCCTGTCGGCCAGGGCGCCGAAGTTGTCGGCCAGGAAGTAGCGCCAGTCAAAGCGAGTCAGGTTGAAGGCCCGGTTCTAGTATTAGCTATAGACAAAGATGTTGCCTTCGTTAGATTTAGAACCAGCGATAGCAGGCACTTTGACGCCTGCCTCAGACGGCTGGACTGCGATCACTTTCCCGTCCACAAGCGAGCCCCAGGGCGAGCCGCGACCAAAGTGGTTCAGAAGACTGAACGCCTGAGGTGTCTGGTCGATCGCATCTTGTCGAAGCTGGCGACCCTCTCGTCTGCGGATCTGGACCGTAGGCACGTGAGCTGTGTGTGGTGTTTAATTTTTAATTTTTTAATTTTATATTTGTTGTTTTTGTTTTCCTTAGCGGGGGCCTATCCTATGTCTTTGATGGCTTGGCTTGGTGCGAGCGGACTCACATCAGAAGCGGCGCAATTGAGCCCCGTGACGAAAAGCCCATGCCAGTGGTCGGCTTGCGCTGTGGTGGCGAAGTCGATACCTCCGCCGGATTCCATGATCGCCGCCTTCATCAGAGAAGGAGCCTCGGGGAGAGTTGCGATGCTGAACGTGTTGAAGGCCCCGGCTGACTGTCCGAACAGGAGAACCTTGGTCTACATCGCGGCCCATTCCTTGTTGTGAGTCGACGGCCACCATCCAACAGGGAGGGACTAGTGAAAGTTATTGAAGACACAGAAGGAGGAGGGATATTATTCTGGGAGATGTGTGTTTACTCACAAGATCTCCTCCAAAGGCGCCAATGTTTTGCTAAACCCACCTAAGGGCCGTCATCTAGTCCTGCAGCCCGTAGTTGCCCGTCAAGCCAGCAGCGCCAACGGAAAGCCACCCGAGCGAGCCCAGCCGATGGTTGACAGTGACAACCACGGAGTTGCCTGAAGAATAGCGGCCGTCGATGAAGGAGTCCGATATGCCGCCTGTCATGTCACCACCTCCGTACACGAAGACCTTGACGGGCAACCTAGAACGATCTGTGGCGTTTGACGGAGCATAGACGTTCAGATAGAGGCTGACTTAGGGACGATGCTCAATTCGTCAGCATACTCCTCGTTGATGTTGGGGGAATCGCCACTGGCCACTGGGGAGCACCCGCCAGTCTTCAACCCCTGAGAGCCTCAGTCCCGGCGCCGACGAGCCGCTGAACTGGGCACATGACGGAGCTTGGGCAGTGGCCAGCAGTGTACTATTCCCCTTGCCGACAGCGTTATATGGCTGCGGTGGTGCAAAGCGCAGGTCACCGACCGGAGGCGCGGCATAGGGGATGGCCAGGAAGCCGTTGGAGTTGGTCTCTGCGCACTTGACGCCCTGAATCGTTCCGGCCAATGTCTTTGCTATTGGCTGGAGCACACCTTGGCGGCTGTGAACGGCACCGGAGGTAGACACTGCCAACGCTGCGGCTGTCGGTTTAATGGCCCAACGCTGCCCTTCCTTTTGCCTCCTCTTCCTTCACCTGCCTGTCGCTTGGGGAGACTGGCTTGACCTTGAACACATTGCCGCACTCTGTTGGCTTACTGGCGGAGTTAATAGGCGTACACCTAGCCCTTCCAAAGTGGCTTCCTGGTGATTGACGTTTGATAGTCAAATCCGTCAGCTGGGCTTCTTCAGGCAAGCTCGAGAAGTTTAGAGCTCAGCTAGCTCATATATTTATTGGTTGTGCCTTGGTTCTTTGTTTCCTTTCTGGACCCAAAGGTACGGGTGCGAACAACATTCCTCATTCGACAGGAATACTTCGGGGAGTGGTGGGACCGACCATCCTTGATCGCTCAGCCCTCCGGCACTCCGTCCAATCTTCTGTTACTAGCTTCAGATCGACTTGTCGCAGCTGGGCACGCTAGTATGAGACATACGCCGCGCGCAGTGTTCTCACACATCGGGAAACAAGGACATTGCCGTCTCGCGATTGGCAGCTGAGGGTGGACCGTCTGAACTTCTAAAGCCCCGAAGCTAGGGATTCGAAAATATGAGAGCCGGCCCTCCCGAGACCCGTGGAGACCGTGGAGCCGGACGGGCATTCATGCTCGGGATGTCGTCATCCTCCAATAGCTGAACTGCAATTATTTGAATCCGGCGTTGAAGGGCTAGGAGGGCAGCGTTAGAAGGGTGGCATTTGAAAGGCAGGGATTGGGAGGGTGGAGCGGGCGCTGGGAGGCTGTGTTACGTATGCACCTACCTAAGGAGGTACGTAGTGGTCAAGAATAAACCCCCGAGAGACAGAAAAGATCAGCTATCGATCAGCCTCGAGTGCACGCCATTTCTGTTGGGAGCTCAAGTACTCGGGCGACGACGGCAACATGGCTACGTCAAGGATGGGTTGGATGGTCAGACAATCTGTTGATTTCCGGTCACTTGAGGCTCTTGTGAATTTGGTGGTTCCGCCATTTCAGCTCCTGCACAGCTTCAGTCATCCTGCAACCCCTTCTTTTCTCTTTGCCCTCCAGTGCCTCCAGTCAGGTCACAGTCGCAGGGAAGATCGTCAAGAGCTGCAGACCCCTGCCCTGTCCGCCCAATCAAAACCACAGGCAATTTACAATGCTGACAGCTAAAGCCAGCTTATGAGCCAGCGAATGAACCAGCATAAGCTCACAATTAGCACCAAGTGGAGGTCTTACGGCTATGGCGGCCGGCTGCTCCCACTAGCGCTAGCTCGGTGCGGATCACCGTAGGCAACCAATAGACTAGCGAAGCTGGCTGTCTGGTTAGCTTTCCCACAGGCGGGTGGGCTATTCGGTCGTCTTGGGTTGTCCTTCAGAGGGCCCTCCCAGAGCCTCATGAGATTCGACAAGGAGTTGATAATCATACCACCCATTGTCGCCTCGGTGAGTTCATCTTGCAGCCCAGTCATGATTATTGCCGCTTGTTAGCAATAATTACGAATATATATGACTGAGACTCAAGCTACCCTAGAGAGGTACGTTGACCTACCCTAGGCGTTTGCTGTTACGTCTATGCTCGAGGAGCCACGATACCTCATCTCTGCCCCAAATGGCAACATTCTCTCCGTTGGGATCTGGAAGTCTGGCAACGGCATTAAACATCTTCCCGAACGCTAGCTAATACAAAATGGAGCAGGGGAATGCCCTAGCCGAAGACGGGCTTACTCCAGAAGAGATTCTCGAAGGGATGGAGCGCAAGTCTGATGAATCCCAGCCGGAAGCCGCCTCCCGGCCCCAGATCACGCAAGAAAGGTCAGGGAGCAGCCACCAGACTCCCGCAGATGACAGGTTGTCTCAGTGGTACTGTGGCCCGGTTGACCCTGATGCCGGGTTTACTGACATCGACGGCGATGTTAACGGACCGACGGGCTACAACGAGACCAAGGTCGATATTGTCTGCGTCCCCTGTCCCGGTGCCGATCCGATCGAGACGTGGATGCGGGATCCGCTCCCAGCCAACGTCTCCTTTACTTTCTCGAACAACAACGATCAGACGGCTCCCGAAAGTCGAAATGGCGCCGACTCCACCGCCAACGGTGTCGGAAAGGGGCTGGCTGGGGGCGGGGGCGGAGAAAGCCCTCACATTGTCGGACCCCAGCGGCTTGATCGGCTGTGGGTTCAGCAAGGCATCCGGAGCCATGTCAGCAGTGCCAGAGTCCTCCTGTACAGGCACCGCCAGCTGAGCGAGGGGCTTAACCTGGAGACCCTGGCACAGGATCTGCTCAGAGAAGTCTGGGCTAAACGCCACGGATCGGTTGGTATTCATTTTCCCCTGTTCGCCGACATCCAATATTGCCATCTCTAACACAAAACATAAAGCAACGCTCTCGACCGCTGTTCTTCCTCGGTCACAGCATCGGCGGCCTGGTAATCAAACTGGCTCTCCTTAATGCCAGCCGTAGTGAGGAGTTTCGACCGTTCTGGTACAACTGTCATGGGGTTGCCTTCTTTGGTGAGCCCTTTCTCGCTCTCCTCGTCACTCCCCTCCTTCAACCTCCAGCGAAAGGGAGATCAAATTGAATTCGCGGCTAAGATAACAACCACCATGGGAAAGGCACCCCCCATCGAGGTTCGAGTTATATGTCAATGAAGAATCTTAGGGAGAGCATTCAACAACTACTCCACCTCCAAGCGCCGCTGCCCAGATCCATCGCTTCTGTACTGCGGCTGGATGACAACCCGATGGCGAAGCTACGGGAAGGGTTTGCCGAGATTGCTAGCGAACTGCGGATCTGGACCTTCTACGAGACCTTCGACTCACAACTATCCGGCTCTGGCTCGGGCCTCGTCAGGGAGGTCCAATTCGGCGCCCCTCTGGTTTCGATCAAGTCTAGCATCCTGGGCTTGAGGCGGGAGCAGGCCTTTGCGCTCGAGAGCGACCATTCTCACTGTGCGTCCTTCGGGGCAAAGAATCTGAGGACGATGAGGGCTTACCTGAAGGACTTCTCCGCTGCGGTGCTCAAGGCCCAGGACCTGAGCTCCAACTTGCACCACCCTCTAAACCTGAAGGAGACAGTCAAGGTCGAGCTCGTGGGGTTCTACGAGGACCCGGAGGCGGAGGTGGACGTCCGTCTTTACACCAGCAAGCACCACCTCGCTGAGTTCCTCAAGAAAGGGCCAGAGAAATGTCTTGATGAACGGTTGAAAACCTTGTCCAAGAAGAGGTCAGGCGGTCCTCATATCATTCCCAGGCAGCCTACCAGGAGGGAGGAATTTCGGAAGCTGGGGGATGGGGCTCAGGGGGGTTTCGGAGGCGTCCGCCGCCCAATAGGGACGTCGGCTGAGCCTGAGGTTAGCACATCAGACTCGAAGAAAGTGGAATCGCCCGAAATCACCCTCGATACCGAAGCAGCTCATGGTGCCTCGCCCTTCCCCAGTGGCTTGGGACCTAGCCCCCTGAGGGTGCAACCCCAAGGTGAGGGTCTGGCGGTGCCTGGGCGGCCGTCAACTGGTTCCAGCCGACCCCCTAGCAGAGGCAGTGTTGCAACTGCGGGGACCACCAGGTCTGATCCCACAGGGGAGAACCTCTCGCCCAAGTCGCAAGGTAAGGGTGAAGCAGACCGAGAGCTGGCCATAGCCCCAAGTGGCAGCACTGCGTCGGCTAGACCGTCATCAGGTGCTGGCCAGCAGCCCGTCGCCAAGACGCACCCGGAATCCCAAGGCAACCTCGGCAACACGGGCAACCTGGGCGAACCACCAACCAGGTCTCCAGACACGACGGCTGGGTTCTCCCGCCCGGAGCCAAACCGCAGGAAGTTCATGTGGATCCATATGCCTTTCATGAACCCGCCGTGGGTGAAGGACATCTTCACAAAGCTCTCTGAGACGCACGGGAGCCTCTCGAAGCTCTTCAACAACGAACACTGGGTCTCGAAGCACGTTTCGGGGCGGCACTCGCTGTCGCAGCCGTCATTCGTCAAGCCCGCCTGCGGCTTCGTATTTTCCGAGCACGGTGCAGGCGCAGCGGTGTCTCCGCGCCTCTGCCCGTCCTCTCCCGGTGCTGGTGCCAGCGGTCGGGGGAGGTCCGTCTCCTCGGCAGCCCCGCCCCTCGACTACATGTACCTCTACCTCCCCTACCTCCACTACGACACGTACCTCAACATGATCAGGCGGCGGAGGCTCATCCTCCGCCGGCTGGCGCACGGCCGCGCGAGGCCCGTCCCCGAGGACATCGCCGACCTCGAGTCGCTCGAGCTGAGGGTCATCTGGGAGTTCCTCGGCTACGACCCGTCGCTCAACTGCCGCATGACGCTGGACCAGTTCGGCTACCCGTCCCTGCAGGACACCTTCGCCCGGGACGACGACCAGATGTTGTACAAGCTCACAAAGGAAGACTCTCCCGTGGCGGTGAAAAGGGGCCAAAGTCAGCTGCCTACCGACTGGGGGGACAGGGAGAGTCGCTTCACATCTCCTGCTGATCGCGTCGCCCGGGCGGCTTTTGCGGGGCAGCAGCAGCAGCAGCCCATCACAGGGGAACCGACGGAGCAGGAAGATGGGTCCGATGATGAAATCGACGACTACGCCGACTTGAGGGATGGTAATGTGCTCATGGTCGACCAGCTTTGGCTGTGGTCGATTGACAAAAGTAAGACTTGATCTCTGGTTTTATTTTTATCATTATTGTTTATCTGCCGACCGGGTCAGGTCGGAGGACGTACGGCACACAGGGTCAACAACCACTAAACAAATAAAATTAAAAACAGCAACCCTGGCTACCTTCTTCCCCAAGCGGGAATCCCATCCGACAGAGGGCACTCTATTCCAGCAGGCGGACCTGCGGAATAGTGTCTACAACGAGCTCAACGGCGACCTGGCGGGACGGACTGAGAACGCCCTCGACCTAGCCGCCTTCATAACGTTGCACGCTGTGACGGTGCTGCTCGATAGGTCGTCCCATCAGGATCTGGACGTGTTCCGCATCTTCGACGAGGCGATCGGAATGCTTGTAAGTTCGAAATCCCCAACCAAACATCCCCTCCCGTCTTGGCCCCTCAGAAGGGTTTGCAGCAGGTGTGGCTAACGGCCTCAACCCCTTCCCCCTCCCCACCTTTCGCCAGACCGACCGGATGACCTCCTCCCTCAAGCGCTTCCGGATGCAGACCTTCAAGCAAGTGGCCGTGGACGACTCGGACTCAGACTCGGACCTGGACCTGGCGACGGGCAACCGGTCGCGCAACATCAAGAAGCGCCACCGGCTGGAGATCGAGAAGGCGGAGCGGGAGAACAGGGAGAGCACGTCGGCGCTCCTGGAGCTGCGCGACCTCGAGGACGAGCTGACGACGCTGAACAAGCTGTTCGAGACGCAGGCCGGCGTGGTGCGACCCATGGCGGCGGCCTACGCCTCGGAGCACCTGCGGCGGCACACGCTGCACGGGCGCGCCTACCTGGCCGAGGCGCTGGTCAAGCTGGACGAGTACAGGGCGGCGTGCGGCGAGATGCTGCGGCGGGTGGATACGACGCGCAAGGACTACGAGAAGCTGCTCGAGATGGCGCAGCGGCAGGCCCAGGTCGATGACGTGCGCTGGAGCCGCCTGCAGACGGAGCTGGCCTCGTCCTCGAACCTGTCCGTCATGATCCTGACCATCTTCTCCGTGCTCTTCCTGCCCCTGACCTTCCTGACCGGCGTCTGGGGCATGAACACCTCGGACTGGCAGGGAAGCGGCGGCGGCGAGGGCCCCCTGCCGCTGTCCACCATCGGGGCCGTCTCCCTGCCCCTGTCGGCCCTGCTGATCGTCGCCTCGCTCGCGGGCGCCTTCTCCTCCCGCGTGCAGAGGGCCTCCCGCGCCGTCTACAAGAGGGGCAAGGCCGCCGCCGTCTACGTCGGCCGGGACCTGCCCGCCGCGCTGCTGCCCGCGCGGGCGAGGAGGGGCAGGGGGAGGCGGGAAGGAGGAGGGGCGCGGCGGCGGACCGGCGGGGCGAGGGCGAGGGTCGACCGGAGGGACAGGAGGGAGAAGGTGCTGGAGAGGGGCTACGACTTCTGGGGCAGCCTGAAGGAGGGGAGGAGGCGGAGGCGGGGCTCGCAGTATGAGATCCCAGAGAGCAACCGGAAGAGGAGCGCCGCCGGGCTCGGGGTGGCGGGACTGGGGCCTCCTGCGGCTAGGGGGACTTGGTCTTGGTGAGCCTTGGCGAGTGGTGGGCTGGGGTGGGGAGAGTGGCCATCGGTTTGGCTACGGCTTTTTTTTGTCCCGTTCTGTTTTTTCTGGATGTATATCCCGAATATCGGATGCAAATTGATATCCTAAGTGTTAGCCATTAATTACAACCTGAGATCAGCGCCAATTCCTGCTCCGCCTTTGCTGATGTTCTTTAGTCTCTGTAAAAAAAATATGCATATAACAATCCACTTCTCCCCCTCGCCACCCCTTGTGTGCTCTTCATGTGAAATTGATGTTGCATGTGCCGGTATGACCGCCCGGTGAGCAGGAGGCGGCACTGTTCTTATCCCATCCTCCGAAACGGAGGTATACGGTGGCTGCGTGTGGCAAACCGAGACCGGATGGTACAGCTTCCATCGACTTCATTTAAGCGGAGATCAAAATGGGGCGCGCACAAATATACTGGAATCTGTGTCTGAAATTGGGGATGCGAACATGCGAAGGAGATCTTGGTGAATCCAATGGACGAGGTTATTATGCATCTCTCGCCCGCACACATGATCGTCATAACCAACGATCGGTCGGGGGAACCAAGCCTGTTCCTGATCTGAGATAGCTGCGTGCTTCTCTGCTATGCTGGCTGATGTGATGGTTGACAATTTTCAATTTGTTAGTCCGGTGCGAATGACTCAGCCATTATAGTCTTCTCAGATCTTTCTGGAACCTAACAATTCACACGGTCCGATGGTGTAGTCGGTTATCACATGAGTTTAACATTCTTGTTAACACACTCAAGGTCCTCAGTTCGATCCTGGGTCGGATCATATTCTTTTGCGGACTTCGTTCTTTTTTCCTTGGCATATCCCCCCCTCGGGCTGCATTTTCAACCGTCTCCTCCTATCTCTATTTTTTTTCGTCTTGTCTCTTGGCTAACCTACTACCCGCCACTCTCAACCTACGTCAAGAGATGCTAACGACGACAAAACAATCTGTGCAATCCTTTTAGTTGTTGTTTGCACATTGGCCTGTGCCTCTGAACGCATTGAGAACACAGAGTGACAAGATGATGATGGCTTGGCTGCGACAACACAATCTGAAGTCTTAAAAACTTAATCGAACTACACGGGTTGGCTTGTTCACTTCATCTCAGTAGCTCCACAGTCTGGCAGACATCAAAATCAAATCGTTCTTGTCAAGATCTCTGGGAAGGAGGCGCAGCAGTTGAGGCGACGGCCGGATCCCTGGACCGGCGTTTCCGGCGTGTTTTGTCAGTGTTCCAGCCCGTCACGGTGGTATCCACACCGGCGATTTTGCAGTAAACATTCCATGTAGCCTCTCAGGTGTCTCCAGCCAAGCACGTTTCCTGGAAAGCCTAATGACTGCCCGCACAACGGGCACATTCCCCCGTGCCCGAACCCGTCAGAAAGCAAAGGCACAGGCACAGGCACAGGCACAGGCACAGGCACAGGCCCTTTATGCTTCTGGGTGCTGATGGCCGACCCCGAGTTGGCCATGCAATCATTGGATCATCAGCACTGAAGTCTCAGCTTGTTGACTGGCTGCGCTGTTGAAAACCTACGGAGTACATTAAAAATTCGCATGGGCTCAACATGCCATATGGAGAATACCCACTATCGGGATGAGAGGTAGGTTTGTATGTCCTACTGGAGACTACTGACGGAGAAGGTTAGCTACCAATCCGTACGTAGTACATGCCTTACGTACAAACATCAAATGATCGAGTTGAGAAGTGATGTACAGACCTGCATGCCTGCATCATGAGGATGTGCGGTCCTTTCGTCGATCTCCCCATTGCTGTAGCCTGTACCGTACCAAGTCATGCAGAAGTCCGTCTCGCTTCCAACGGAAAGAATAAGTTAGGGGGCAAGAAGGCAGGAGTGTTTGGACCGCTTGCGCTAGCTACTTCACAAGACTCAAGCGCTGAGAAATTGCCAGACCTCTGACGAACGATAGGAACAGACCTCGCACCCAAATTTATTATTAGCTACTCTTGCAGATCGTTCGAGAGGTTTCTGAAAATCCGAGAACCCAGCTGGTGATCAAGAAACCCGTCCTTTCTACCAAGCCAACCAAGCCGATCCACCCTCTCGACTTTCGACGAACTTTTCTGTACTATCCGTAAGAACCTACTACGTAATCTCTTCAACTCTTTTGTTGGGGCTCTGATCCAGCAACCGCTCTAGCATCACTGGGAACAATGGGCAGTTATGACATAAGTAATTGTTTCGCCTCCTCTGGGAAGTGGAACTCCCGTCCGAACTCCGGGTACTCCAATCGATGGGAAACCGAGGGTTAGATGCCTTCTTGGAGGCTTTATTTTCGAAAAGCATGGAAGCAGCTTTGGTCTGGAATTGAGACGGAGGCTTTGAAGCAAGCAAAACCCGGCGTGCCATCTCATCACAACAGTAACTAGGTAGTAGTATGGATACCTTACCTAGTACGTACTCGGACTGGCCCTCCTTGTTTCTCTTTTTTCCCTTTTTTTTTTGGGTTTTGCTTTGCTCGACATAATCACCCTGTGTTTGTATCACAGTATGCATCTAGGTAACTTGCTGGCTACGGTATCATGCCCAAGCAGGTTTCAATTTCTTGTGGCTAGTACCTGCCTAGCTAGGTTGTAGGTAGGTAGGTGCTCAAGCCGGTCTATCTTTAGGTCGCATTCGGGGATATTGGGCAGCTACTGGAGCTTGTTTGATCTTCAGCCTCCCAGTTTGAGAATCCCTGCCTGAGGGACACCACCACCTAGATCGACAGGGACGGACAGGCATTACGGTCGAGACTTTGCAAGGGCTTTACTAGCAGTACACTCGGAGTCTTACCACGTAGTAGGAGTTTTGCAGCTCCCACCAACTCATCACAGCGGTCCAGTCCTCAGCTTGGCACGTTAACTGTTGGGGTTAACATCTCAACCGGAAGGCAGACCCAGCTGAGCCAATTTGCCAGGCAACTCGAAGCTCGTCCGGAATATCTCCTGATTGGCGTCAACCTGCTCTGTACTATGTAGAGTATGTGAACCAGGGATCACGGTCAAGCACCGTCTGTCTGATCGACCCCCAGCGCTTCCAATTGTTGGTTTCTCGGTTTCCACTTTCCAGAATCCTGGAGAAGCGACATCCATCCTGTCGTCCTCTCCCGCTACGCTAAACAAGCCTTAGTAGTCCCCATCCCGGGCCTATTCCAGTGCCCAACTCAGTGTAGTCCACCCCTCCCCCATGTCCACCACAATAGCCAAGATATCGCTACTGCGGGTTCTTGCTGCCAAGACCCGCCCCCTTTCTTCATCCCGCTGCAGTGTGCGCCGCCAAGGATTAAAGTACCGCTCTGGACTCCTCGGTCTGGACCTCTCGGGGGGCTTTTGTTGGCAAGCTGGGGTGTGCAAGCGGGGGGATCGCTGTGATGCCCTCGGATCGCTGTGATCACTGTTGGTGCAACAGCGTTCACCCCCCCAGCACGTTCCAAACTCACAAGGTACCCTACGGTCCCCACCGTATGTACATTAGCACTCACGCTGCTAGCACGACTATGGTACTGCGCCGTACGTACTAGCAGGCCTGCAGATTTTGTTCAATGTTCCATGTTCCATGTCCCAGGTTCCAAGTCTGCAGGGTCTCATCCCGTCGTCAGTTGCCGCCAAGTGTGAGGTGGCTTGCCGACGTTGATACGTACTAGTAGGTCTCGTTGGCCTAGGCCACCTTTGCTGTGAATAAGTGGGCTCGCTTCCCAATGTGCCATCCAAGCCATGGTGTTTGACAGACTGTGGCACTGGGAAATGGGAAGGTCTAAGGAGGGCCAAGGAGGACGAGGAACCCAGAAGAACTTCTCCCTGGAGTATCAGCCTCTTGTTTCCACGTCTCCACCAGTCCTCCCAGAAAGGATGATAGCTTAGTAGCTGGTTTCGACAAGTCGCAGGGGGCGCGGGTTGCCATGGGATGATGGCAAGGAAAAAATAAGAAAAAAAGCATATTGGCATCACTCGGTCATCTCTTGGTCGATATAAATGCTTTCCCTCCTCGTCCCACCCTTGGCCTTCTCTTCCCTTTTCAAGTCTCAGCAGCCTCTCCTTCCGTTTGTTTGCTTGAGTCTTCGTTTCGTTCCTGTCGATTCCTTCTACGACATTTTTTTCTCCCTTCACTTCTTCGGGCTAGACCTTTTTATACACAAGAGGTGAGCATTGCTCTCTATCCATACTCCCCCCATGTGGATATGCACTTTGAGGCCAGCCTCGACTAACATTGAACATGATGACAGCTGTGCTCGCTCCAACTTTTATCACTTTTATATCTCTCTTCTTTGCAGCACTATCTTTCACATTATATTTTTGTGTGTTTGTGTCTTGATCAGCCCCAACAACTGCCCATCATGAAGAACCTCGGAAGTGTTGCTCTTATGCTGCTGGCGGCGTCGTCATACGTCGCCTCCATCCCAACCGATCGCCGTGACATTGGTGAGTCCTGAAGTTGGATGCTCCTCAGGTGATATTGAAAGGCACAGCTTGGCTGATGGTATCTATCAGCTCTCGGTCTCTACGGTCGTAACAATGCCGCAGCTGCCGGTCAGAACGCCGCCGGGCAGGACGAGGAGGAGGCCGCCGCTGGAGCTGCTGCCGTCGGAAACGCTGCTGTTGTTGCCCCGGCTGCCACCGCTGCTCCCGCCGTTGAGGCCGGAAATGGCAAGGCCAAGGCGGCTAAAGGGAAGGCTGCCGCACAGGCGGGGAAGGGCAAGGGAAAGGCTGCTGGCAAGGGCAAGGGCAATGCCGCAGCGGAGGATGACGACGATGACAACGACGATGCTGCGGACGATGCTGCGGACGCTGCCGCTGCCGCTGCCGCTGCGGACGCTGCTGCCGCCGCCGACGCTGCTGCTGTCGCCGACGCTGCAGAGGCAGCTGCCAACGTGACTGCCCCTGCCGCCGACGCTGGCGTCATCAACAACGGCACCGCCGTCGTGAACAACGGAACCGCCAATGCCGGGGGCAAGGCCAAGGGCAAGAAGGCTAACGGCAAGGCCAAGGGAAAGGGAAAGGCCAAGGGCAAGGCAGCCGGCAAGGCTAAGGGCCAGGGCAAGAACAAGGGCAAGGCCAACAACGCCGGTGACGCCGCCGCGGGCAACGCAACCGCCGTCGCTGACGGTGCCGCCGCCGCCAACGGGACCGCCGCCGTGGTTGACGGGGCCGCCGCAGCCAACGGCACCGCCGACGCCGGCAACGCAAACGCCGGCAAGGCCAAGAACGCTGGCAAGGCCAAGAATGCCGGCAAGGGCAAGGCTGCTGCCAACGCCGGCAAGGCAAAGAACAACGGCAAGGGCAAGGCCGCCGCCGCCAACAATGCTGCTGCCGCCAATGCTGCTGCCGGTACGAACCAGCTAACCAACCTCCTCGCATCTGTAAGTGAAACCAAGAAAACCGCGAGACCTCTTTTTTTATATTTTTAGTGCAAAGATAGAGAGACGGTGGGGCTAACAAATCTCATCATCTCGTACAGCTCACCGGTGGCCAGGCTGGAGCTGCCAACGGCGCCGCCGCTGGTCTGAACCTTGGGAACGCCGTCAACCTGTTGAACCTTGGTGGTCTGCTCGGTCGCGATGAGGCCTCCAAGGAGAAGGCTCGCCGCCGCCGCAGCACCCCTGTCCGCGTCATGTAGACGAGAGGTGACGGGGAGGGGTGGTGCTCGCGATGAGACCTTCCACCCCCCATTTCAGGGTCCTCTTGGTGGGACTCGAGGCAGCGCTAGGCAGCAGTCTCACCTCCCCGTTGATCTTCCCCCGACTTCGTCTTGAAAGGAAAGGGAGGACAGCTGAGAGAGAACGGCTGAGTAAGGCAAAGCAATGTCTTGGGGTGGTGGAGGGTGTTGTTTGTTCATCTGTTTCTATGTCATGTTTCATGGGATACGAGGAGCGCCGCAACCTTCATCCACCCACGGAACACAACTTACACACATTTATTGTCGCTCATTAGCTGCGTCGTTTCCCATGTTGTACGCGCACGCCGACCTTTTTTGACCTTCTTCTGCTGTTGTCTTTATTGTTGTTGGGCCTTCTGGATTCCCCGGATTCCCCAAAGGAAGAAGAGATGAAAATCGAATCTCGTGGAGGGAAGGGAAGTCCCGGGGTAGTGGAACAAGCCATCACCAAAGGCAATTCCATCCCATACCGCCGATCCCATACCTCCCTAAGCCAGGCGACCCGGGGAAGTCGCGGAATGTATTGATAGATGCTGCGAACAAAAAACCCACAAAGAGAATATAAAGGAATTTAAAAAGCAACGGATAAAAATGCTGGCATTCTCATTTCAGATGGCATCAAACATCGTGTGTGTCCAGAATAGAGACGAAGAAGATGCGGGGACAGATATTGCCGGTCCAACTAAGATCGAGGCTCGAGTCGCATGCTCCCAACTCCCGGGGGTGCCTGAAGGACTAACAAGGACCACGCCTCTCCAATGGAAATGTAATTAAAATATTAAAAACGGTCACTGCGAGAGAAGTCAAGGTACGGGCTCGAACCGGATGTACAGCCGCCCGCTCCTAGGCCCGACAGTGCTTTGAAGTGAAACTCAGTTGTCAGCGAGAATAGAACAACCCTCCAACTCCCACCCCGTAAGGGCAACGTTGCCATCAGGGGTCATGGGGGAGAGGACACTTACTACCCATCACCCTGTTCCATCCCCGCGGCGTCAACGATATGCGTTGTGTAGTTGGAGTATATTGCCGCAACAATGAGTTTGATCTCTGCCATCACCGCATCACATCACAACCACGTCAGTACCAGGCCAGCCAGTCCTTGAGGTATCCTACGCCATCTTCCGGAGCAAAGGAGGGGTGGCGTGGGCAAGATGGTGAGGGAAAGGGGAAGGGAGGAAGGAAGGCAGGAAGAAGAAGGCAGGGGAAAGCCGGCCAACAGGAGAGTAAGGGAGGGAAAGTCAGCAGTGACCCACCCACCCACTCACACACAACACACACACACACAACACACATACCATGGACAGCAAAATTCGACCCGATGCACATCCTCCCGCCCGACCCAAACGCCCAGAACTGCCTGCTCCTCGCCTTCCTCGCCTCCTCGTCGCCGCCGAGCCACCTCGTGTGGTCCCACTCCTCGGGGCGGGGGAAAACCCCCTCGTGCCGGTGCAGGGTGTGCGCGGCCGCGGCGACCCTGACGCCGCCCGGGACCGTGTAGGCGCCGATCCGACACGGCGGGTGGTCCGGGGTCCGCCGCGGCTGCGGGCCGGGTATGGCGGCGTGGAGGCGGAGCGTCTCGGTCAGGACGGCGTGCAGGAGCGCGAGGGCGTCGAGGGCCTTTGGGTTGGGCATCCTCCCCTCCCCGGCGGCGGTCTTGCCGTCGCCGTCGCCAGCCCCGTCTCCCACCGCCTCCTCCTTCCTCTCCTTCACCTTCATGTTCGGCTCGAGCGTCATCAGCTCCCTGTGCAGGTCCCGCTGCAGCCGAAGGTCCCCGGACAGCCGCCAGACGAGGTAGGTCAGCGTGATGCCGGCGGTCTCCTGCCCAGCCAGCACGTGGTCGAACAGCTCCGACGCGACGGAGAGGTCGTGTCGGCGCAGGGCCGTCGGGTAGAGGATGGACCTGTCCCCGTTGGCCTCCTTCTCCCTGTCCAGGCCCGAGAGCAGCGCCCTCACCACGACCGGGTCGTCGCCGCCATCGTCGTCGTCCTCCTCCTCCCCAACCTTCTCCTTCTTCTGCGAGGGGCCGTCCCGGGCGGCCCCCGAGGCCAGGGTTGCCGTGCACAGGCGGCGGTTCCACTCGCCCAGCTCGCGGTTCGCTTCGTCGACCCACCTCGGGTACAGGCGGACGCCCAGCGCCGACAAGAGGCGGGTGAGCCCCGGGAGCTCCTGGCTGAAGAAGGGGTAGCCGGCCCTCGCGGCGTAGAGGCTCAGCCAGTGCTCCCTGTAGGCCCGGTCGCGGCCGAGGAAGTCGGTCGAGCGGCGGATGCCGAAGACGTAGGCCGAGATGAAGTCCATGGTCGCGGCCAGGAAGAGGGAGTGCACGTCGATGCCGTGGGGTTGCTGCCGGGCTTCCATCGAGGACTCCAGGATGGGCAGGAGGCGGGAGAAGATGATACGGCGGCCCTGCGACCGGGCCGCCGGGCTGGACTGGATGTACGACTTGGAGTAGACGTTCGAGATCATCCGCTTCCGCAGCGCGTGCTCCCTGGACGGCCCCGTCGAGAACATGCAAGGGACGCCGTAGTTGTCGAAGACCGAGTACCACTCCGGCTTCTCGAACCCGCCCTGGTAGACCGTCCGCACATCCTCGACGTCATTTATGCTCAGCTCGTTCGGGCCAACCCTGATCACGGGGCCTAGTCTCCGGTGTGCGGCGAGCAGGACCCGGTTCTCCCTCCGCTGGAACCGGACCATGAGGATCCAGAACGGCGAGATCGATGACGTCCAGTGCGCATTGGGGATCTTGCACAGGGGTGAGAGCAGGGTTGGGTAGATGAGATAGCGATAGAGGACGAATAGGAGAAGGGAGCTAGCCGGCAGCAGGGTGAGGAAGGTTGCGCTGGTCATGATTTCCATGGTTGGCTGGTTTGCACTTTAGTGGTTACCCAACTCTGAAGAATACCTAAGTATATCTCTCTCCAGGAAGGGGTCAGTCCTCCTTTGGGTTAGGGTTTTTGGGTTGTCGCTGGCCGGTCTGCATCTAGCTGGCCATTCCGGGCAGGCGGGGTTGACGTCGGGGCGGATGACGTTCTGATTAGTTGCACATGTGCCCACTGAACAGGCCCGGGCCGTTAGGTATTTTTGCAGAACCGTGCAAAGATAGTGGGACTAATTCGACCCCAAATCTTAAGGCATGGATCACGCTCAAGATCTCTGTGGGAATCTGCGAGCACAGGGCAGCTTTCAAGAGTCCGTCGGGCGCTATAATAGATATTAGGTAAGGCTAGGTAGGCACGTATTAGGTACCTCTAGTTAAGGCAACTGAAACTTTTGGAGCGACAGCACAGGTGAGTCACCTTCTCAACTGAGCCTCGCTGTTGTACGGAACTGAACTTACAAAACTAGGGCAATTAGCTTATTGGTTATTGGTGGAGCCTGGGAAATTACATGTGGTGTCCTCGAATTCTGTAGGTGCCATATGCAACTCGCCGTAGCTTTCGATCGGTGCTCGATTATGTAGATAGGTGCTCGTAAACGAGCAAGTGGCGATCCCAGTTTTAAGTAACACGTACACTGAGTTATTGCAAGCTCTAGTCTAGCCTATTACTTGCGGTCTTTCAGGCCACTCTCTTGCATCAAAATGGATCCCCCAACAGGTCGAGATCTGATCGCTTCCTCCCCAGACGATGTCATCCTCCTCATCTTCTCCCACCTCGACACGGCCCGCGACATGGCCAGGCTGGGCCGAACTTGCAAGCGGCTCGCCCGCCTCGTGGGCGAGCGCGGCTGGCGCATCTTCGCCCGGGGCATGTTCCCCTCCCTGCCCCTGCCGGCGGGCCACACGCTGAAGAACCCGGAGCTGAGCTGGTCCATGTTGGCCGAGTCCCTGACCTGGCAGACCCGCTGCTGGGAGAGGCGGTCGCTCACCTTCAGGGCCGCGGTGCCCCGCTCGTCCCGCAGGAGAGGCGCCGACATGTGGCCGACGGCCTGCGACGCCCACTACGACCTCGACAGCAGGGCCGAGCTCTTCGTCTGGGCCGAGCGCGAGAACGTCTGCGCCCGCCGCAGGCAGGTCGAGGACCATGGCCGCGAGGAGACCAGGTCCTTCGCCAGGTTCCAAGGGAAGTCTGCCGGGCTCAGGAACGGGGTGGACGACGTGGTCCGCCTCGCCGTTGTGGATGATGCTCTCGGCACGCCGGGCCGGCTGGGCATCGTCACGGCCAGGGCGAGCGGGAGGCTGGATCTGCTCAGTTCCGAGCACGGCGATGGGACGTTTGGCGCAAGCCTGGCCGAGTTTGATCCGTGCCACGCGCAGGGGCCGATCTCGGGCGTGCCGGCACCGGGCGAGCTGCCGGACCAGTCTGAGCTCCTATCCTTTGACGTCTCTCCTCGACATGGCAAGATCGCTGCCTGCACCAAGAAGAGCATTCTCTTTTACGATCTCCCCCACGAAGACAACCTGTCGGGCTCGGCAGTTGGGATTCCACCTTCGTTTGTCTTCGATCTGACAAGGCCAGATAAAGATAAGACAGAGCCCAAGGGAGTATTCGGCATGACGCTTAGCCACGCCAAGTGGATTGGCTCCGGAGGCGACCACCTCGCTCTGGGCTTCCGGGATAACCGCCGATCTAGCCTCCAGCATGTCTCCCTCGCCCCCTGGGGCCCTGTGAGGACGGTCCTGTCCGGGGACGGTGGCGACGAGGGGGGGCCCGACGGTGGCGAATGCGGGGTGTACCCCTTCTCCCTCACGCCCTTGGACATCTCATCCATCTCCAACCAGGCCAGGCCGCTCCTGCTCTCGGCCTGGAAGGACGGCACCGTGCGGCTGCGCGACATGCGCGCGAGGGGCGGCTTCAGCGAGGTGTTCGCGGACAACGTCAACCCGGACTCGCGCATCGAGCACGTCCTGACCTACGGCACGGAGCGGTTCCTCGGGGCCGGCTCCCGCGACGACGTCGTCCGCATCTTCGACTTCCGCTGGCCGAGGCGCTACTACCACACCCAGGCGCTGGCCTGCAAGGACAAGAGGCCGTACCCGTCGCCGCCCCAGCCGTTCCTGGGCGAGTGCGCGCCGCAGCTGCTGCTGGCCGACGACGACGACGCCGACGACGCCGAGGGGGTGCGGCGCCTCCACGACCCCCTGCTGCCACGCCAGAGCCGCTGCGACCACGTCCGGGGCACCCAGTGCAGGTGGCACCGGCTCTCGAGGCGGCTCTACCACAGGCCCAACTGCAACATATACTACCGCCCCAAGGGCCGGTCGAGGGGCCTCCTCGAGCTGGGAGGGGTGCGCTCCCTCTCCAGGGGCTCCGAGCTGTGCCCCCACTTCTTCATGGGGGTGTACGGCGGCTTCGTCGAGGCCGGCCTGGGCGACGACGGCGTCGCCGGCGGAGGCGACCGGCGGGACCCGGCGGACCCGAACCTGTCCTTCGAGTTCTCGGACCTGCCGGGGGACGACGAGCTCCAGAAGGGCGGCTACTACCACGCCGTCGAGCTGGAGACGTCGCTGATGGAGACGGGGGACGGCCAGTACGTCCCGCACAACGACCAGAACATACGGCTGCCCCCCTTCAGGCCCACCCGGAGGGAGAGGGGCGGTGTCGAACGCGTGGCCCGCCTGGTGAGGGCCTCGAACCGCCTCGATGAGCGGTACCACCACATGTCGGATTTTCGGCAGTTCCGATCCTACAGGTAGATGAACAGGGTTGAGATTGGCTGGGCGGGGTGGTCTAAGACATGTGCCATGGAAAGGGAACCCATAGAAGATCTAGTATGTACTATTTACAACACGACTAGTACGAAAGAAAAAAGAAAAAGAAAAAGTATGATCTAAAAGCCTACCTTCGTCGATGAAAAACAGCCACGCCAGCAGCCTTCCATGAAACCCACAAAATGCCCAACCCCCACCTACCCCAAGCTAGGTCTAACAGACAACAGACTAGGTAGACAAGACTGGTTAGCCTCCTCAAACTAGAATCCCTCAACATGGGTGCCGACCCCCTTCTCCATGGCGAACTCGACAAGGTGCAGCCCAACCGAGAGGTCCATAAGCCCCAGCCCGACGCTCTTGTAGATGACGTTGCCCGTCTGCAGCCACAGGGCGAGGTGGTCGTCCTTCTTCTTCCTCCTCGCCTCAGCCGCCGACCCCACGCTCGCCGTGCGCTTGGGCGCCGTCGCCGTCGGCGAGGCCGCGTGGTTCGGGTGCCTGTCCCTGGCGAAGGCGATGCTCCTCCTGCTCGGGGACGAGCCCCTGCTCGACGAGGCGGTCGTGCCGCCGCCGCTGCCTGGTCCTCCGCCTCCAGAGAGGGTGCTGGCGTTGGAGCTGAAGACGCTCGACATGGACGAGGAGCCCGGCGTGATCTCGAGCCTCTCGAAGTCGGCCGCCGAGGGCGAGGCCGCCGCGCCGTACTCCGACTCCCCCTCCTGCTGCTGCTGCTGCTGCTGCTGCAGCTCATCCTGCGCGTGGAACTGGTGCAGCATGACCAGCTCGCCGAGCTCGACGAGCTGGTTGGGCCTCAGGCCCGCGGCGAGGATCTCCCCGGCCTCCTTGAGGGCTCCGTCGAGCGTGTCGACGACGACGACGCCGCCCTCGAGCGCGTGCTTGTGGAAGTGCGCGTGCCCGCCCTCGTGCCGCCTCGTGGCCTGCCGGAGCAGCTCGACGGGGAGCTCGTGCATCTCGGGCGTGTAGGAGCCGATGGCGACGACGAGCCGGCCCTTGCGCCTCCCCTCGTTGCTAGTCAGGTGGCCCGCGGGGAAGAGCTCCGTCGTGGACGGGGTGCAGCAGAAGATGACGTCGGCGGCCCGGACCTGCTCCTTGAGCAGGCGCGGGTAGTCGACGTACCCCGGGGTCAGGACGCCGAACTGGCAGTCCGCCCAGCCCTCGCGCCGCTTGGTCACCGCTGGCACCGAGTAGAAGCGCTTGAGCAGCAGCCGGCACGTGTCCGAGAACCGGTGCGACACCACGTTGACGTGCCGTATCGTCGCGCCCCTCGCCATGAGCGCCAGCCGAATGTGGTAGTAGGCCTGCAGGCCGGCCCCGAACACCGTCAGCGTCTTGACCGTGTCGCGCCGCTGCACCAGGCACAGCGAGGCCAGCGCCGTCCGGAAGGCCGTCAGCTGCGTGGCGTGGAGGATCGCCAGGGGGGTTCCCGACGCCGAGAAGAGCGTTATGGCACCTGTGGGGCGGACGACGTCCGGCCTGGGGGCGGCGTCGTCCGCCTCATTTTCTGCCTGCGTCTGGTGCTGCTTGAGGTGATCCCTTGTTGGGGGAGTTAGGGTTATGACTGGATGCAAGATAATAATAAAAAAGATTAAAAAAAATAAAATAAGAAGAAAAAGAAGATCCTCGTCAGTAAATTTGCTGGTTTGATTTTAGGGGGACGAGTCACGAGGTAGGCAGCTAAGGGACATATGATTATATGTAGCAAATGGCTAACCTTTAACTGCCATGCCGGCGGGGCTCCGGGATGGCATGAAGAGCGTGGTGGTACCAGTGGCCTCGTTGTAGATGGACTGCCTCTCGGGCTGCTTGTCGTCCTCCGGGGACCGGCTCTGGGTGCCCACGCTGTACTCATGGAGGGCAGCCTTCAGGGTGCTGCGAAAGGATTCGAGCTCCTCCAGGGTCAGGCCATCCAGGAGGGCCCCGACCTGGTCGTCTGTGAGCACGGAGAGGGGCATATTGTCCCGGCGTTGTGGCTTTCCCTGCGGTATACCCGGGTGTATCCCTTGCTGTTCCTGCCTTGTTTCTTGCGCTCCGTCACGCCTCCCCCCTTTGTTTTGATTCTTGGGCTCTGTTTGCTCCGGCTCCGATAATGGTGGGGTATGTGAGGATGTGGGGTTGGTACGAAAGCTATAACTTTGTAGAAGCTAGAAAGGTTGGACACCCACGGGCTGGGAACCGTATGACTGGGCTCACGAATCACAGGCACGCTAGTCTGCTTCCTCCCTCCCGTCACACTCTATGATTTTGTCCAGGGGTGATACGGTGCGTCGTCGCTGACTTTGGAGGATCACTTTTGTAAGAGCCGAGTCTCTCTCCCTCCCGTGAAACCTTTGACCTAGGAGGTAAGGAAGGAAGTGGGATGTGGCATAGCGGGGACCGCATTGTGGCGGGCGGCCGGTTTGCGGAGGCCGTGTGTGGGGCCTGATAAGCAATAATCTTCGGCTCGTGGCGAGAATTGAAACTTCCGGCGCTTTTGGGCCCCAACCTTTACTTAGTCAACCCTTTCAGCGTTGGCTGCGGTTAGCCATTCTAATAGCAACGGTTGCTCAAAAGCGCTGTCTTGGCGATCTGAAGGCCGGGAGAGCCGGAGAGCGGACGGTCACATCGTCGGCCAACGAAAGGCTTCCCACCATGGCGTCATGATTATTACCGAGGGGAATTTGATCGACACACACTGCTGCTGGCAAACCGGAGACTGCTTTGCAAGTATACGGTATGTAATCTGTACGGTGTATGAATCGACGGGGGGGCAGTTGATAGTTGCATGTTGGATCTTGCATCACGATCTATCATGTGAGTTTGAACACTTCCTAGTGGGAAGCCGAACGGGCCAAACGTCTTTGGATTGCCTATCGTTACCGGGCACTTGAGTTGGCTTTGGAGAAGCGGTTGAAGTCGATCACCCAGCCCGAGACTTTCAATCATCCTGTGTCTCTCAATCGTATGCCCGCCAACCCAGGTCGTTTGCCACGCTCACAATGAGCCTCCCCCTGACAATCAGGGCCCCAGATTCCACAACCAACGTGGGCTTAACGTCCTGCTCCTCGTTTGTTCCTCCCCCGGGATATTTCAATACGTATCGACAATTCCCCAGTCGGTACAACCTTGTAGATGTGAAACTCAAGAATAGACGATACTCCATGTCGCGGGAGAAGAACTCGTCATATTGGCCAGCATCTATCATCTCTGGCTGTCTGTATGATGGCACAGAACACCAGGGTGAGACTCAGCAAGCGAAGTCGATACAAACATCTCATGACACCTGACTATTCAAACATCCCACCGCATCCCAAATCACCCGCTACCACCCCCTATGTCCCTATCACCAACCCTCCCGTTCACCTAGCCAAAGGCTTCAATTGATCCAACGCATGAGTCTGCACATCCCAGCCATCGACGGTGTAGCCGCTCTTCAGGTAGGCCGCGGCGTCCTGGTCGTTGCGGAAGAGCCACTGGAGCCAGGCGAGGCCGGCCTTGCCGAACTTGCCGCCGTTGGCGTCGAAGAGGGTGCCACCATGGCCGACATTCAGATTCCCCTTCCAGGCTGGGGTGTTGGCGGGGAGGTTCTTGAAGTCGCGCTCGCCCTGTCAGGGGTCAGTCATTATAACGTAGCAGACTGAGAGAGGGAGTTCAGAGAGAAGTAAAAGCTCATCACCACTCACATTCTGATAGGCAATATCACCCGTCCCTCCCAGACAGAACAAAATCGGCTTGTCAAAGGCCGCTGCCGCCGTCTGATTATCCAAGAGTCCAGAGCTAAAGATGCCAATGGTCGAGACGCGCTTATCCCAGATCTGGGCGTAGGCCTCGACGCCGCCGCAGCTGAAGCCCGCGGCCATGACCTTGGTGGTGTCGACGTTGGCGTACTTGCCCTTGCCGGCGTTGGACACGGCCCAGTCGATCGACTGCGTCATCATCTGGGCCGTCGTGCGGCCCGACTGCTTGGGCGCCCCAGACGATATGGCCAGGTACCCCTGAGACGCCCACTGCTGCAGCAGCAGTTGGTTCGAGGTCCCGTCAGACCCGCAGCCGCCGTTGCCCCACACGATCACGGGGAGGCTGGCGTTGCCCGGGTTCGAGGGCATGTAAATGGTGTGCGAGGGCAGGCTGGCCTCCGTGGTGTATTGCTAGGGTGAGAAATGACCTGAGTGAGTGGCTGTCCTGCATGTGCCATTGCAGATACCATATGTGTGATGGTCTGCCTAGGTAAGTTGAGAAATGTTAAGTATAGGACCTAACTTACCCCTTGCCCATAGGGTCCATCGCCACCACCACTTTGCTGTCTCGGTTCAAGGGGGGTAGCTGTTGCTACACCAGCGATGGCAGCGACCGCAAGAGAGTTGAACTTCATGATGATCGGTGTTTGTTTTTAAATACTGCGTGTATGTCTAAGTTTCCGGTGACTGGGGATATCCTGGAGTTGCAACTTGCGCTACGTCCCTTTCTTGGCCTCAAGTCCTTTGAAAGGGGGGCATAACCAAGAACGATTGGGCATCAGTCCCTAAGTTAACTAGCAAAAGAGCTAGCATCAAATGTGGTTCTTTCTAAAGACTTCACCCCTTTTATGTACCACGAGCAACCAGGGCCTCTGGATGAGGCTACGACCCTGCGACTGTACAAGCCGTGCGTGACTGCCGGAGGTCTAGGATGTTAGTGAACAAGGCCACAATGTGCATTGGATTGTGTTCTAAGCCAGTTACCTAGATGTAATTACCTCTTCCTGAGTGCCCCTACATAGGCTTGCTTGAAACCCGCTATGCGGTCGAATGGCGGTTGAGACTTGAGACAGACGCTCATCCCTGCTTGTCGAGTTGCGTACCTACGCAATAAAGATCTCATTTAATCACTGGTAACCGGGATCTCGGGATCGTGCGGCGACGGAATGAGAAAACGAAGAAAAAAGCCGAAGATAATTGCCGTGAACTTGAATTGTGCCTAGGTAGGTACGCACGTAGGCAAGGTAGGTAATTACTGGTTATCTTTCTCCGCATTTACCTCTCTTCCGAGGATGCTTATTCTGTGTATAGTATTTTCTTAATGGCGTTAACCAAGATTGCCCGAGCCTCTGGATATTACGTGAAACTGACTAGGTCAAGGTCACGGAGGCATATGGTGGATAGCAGCATTGCATCAAGATTTATATTGCTCTCGTCTACGAATCTGGACTCTGGAGTGATCTTGGCTGCTCTTTTGACTACGAGATCGAACATGACCACAGCACAGGATGCCAGGACTGCCAGGCGTACTATCTCCGTACCAACGGACGACTCTCCCCTATGGTGTCTAACTATCAAGGCGGCCCCCAACAGCCACGGCTATGTCAGCCAATGCGCTAGATGTCGAGGACATCTGGAGGAATCGCGTTGGTTCCCTCTACCGCGAGCACGACGGGTTCATATTCCCAGTTACCGTGCATCCTAATGTGGAGCGTGGAGCGACCAAGAACCTTTGGGACGACATCTTGCCCCTTAATTAGTCTACCTTAACTCTGCTATCATCCACGCCTCCGAGGGACCACGACTGCCTAATGTCTCGAACTGATGATGATACGCCACCGTAACCTTGCAGATAGAAAACATCTACCTGAGGTTCTCCATCACTCCACGTCAGGCTCCGCCGCAAAGCCGTTCGCCACGGGTCACCCATATTCTGCCCCTGGAATGCCGAACACCATAGGCCAGGCCGCCGCCCGTCTACCCTTTGGGGCCATCTGGAATCGTTGGGTCGAGCGTGGCGCCGAACGCCCTGTCTGATCGCACCATCTGCGCCAACTAACCTACGGCAGTTGTCAGAATCGCGGTCTTCATCCTGGCCATCTTCCGCAAGTTCGAGAAGCTCACCTCGCTTACTTGGGTACGGGCAGCTTTCTGTCCGTTTGTACATGGCCGTCTTCATCGTCGTCGTAGGCGTCACGAAGCTCGACCGCCCCGTGGCTGCTCCTTGAGACGGCGACTTCGACTTCGGCTACAATATGATTGGCACATATCGGCGTCCGTGATGGGCATCACCTTAGTCGTTACTATCATCTGCTCGGGCGCTAGGACCTCGGCTTCCCTGCCCGCCTGTCATCTCGGGGATGCGCCGGCTGCGCGACTACAACAAAGCCGTCTACCTCCCTGGTCATGTACCGCTACTGGGGCAAGTGGGTAGGTGGCCTCCCCGTCGGTGGGAAGCGCCCTCGAGACGGTCAAGATGGTTACGTACGGCATTGGGTTGACGAACCTGCCCGTGACGGCCAAGGGCCTCTTCGTCCGGATCCTGCGCAATAGCGTGCACATGCAAAAGAGCTCGGCCATTGGCTGGACCGTTTGGCTAGGCTGAATGATCCGAGCAACACGAGCAGAATCATGATGCCATGGGTCAGCAGTCCGAAGTGCTTGATATTAATGTGCTTACTGTACCAGAATTTCAACGCATAGAGTACTTGTACTGCAAGCAAACAATATACAACCAATCGTGCCAATCTCACCAAGCGGCGGCCATCGCCTGTTAGCCAAGGTTTATGTCGTCGTGGCCGTCGTTTGCTCCCAATGGGATATCAAGGTAGCAAGGTAGTTGGGCGTATACTAGTACTTGTCGAGGACCGCGTGATCATCCTCTATATACCCCTTTCCGGCACTTGAGGAATTTTTTCAGGGGTTCAATGGACCCGACAAAGGACGATAGGATTGATCCATCCGTGCTGACCAGCTGAAAATCCCATTAATCAATTGAAGCAATCAAGTCAAAAAATGCACAGTGCTGTAAACTGCCACACTGCTTGACTGGAACCCCGGAAGTGGCACCCACGTAATACCTGCGGCACCCGTGACAACTACATGTACATGTACACTAGGGAATCTGCCAGCTCGGCCAAATGCCCCGTTAACAAGCGGCAGTTCAGCGTTCTCCAGGTAGTAAAAGTGGTTGGCACGGAACTTGAAAACATCGAGCGGAAGCTCGTGACATCACGCTCGTGGTCAGCCTACCAAGGTGAGACCTAGCAAACAAACTGGCTGTACCAATGGATACGAGGTTTATGTGTTGCATCAAAGGGCAAACACGGGAACCGATGCTCCTGGATATACCCGAATGCAAGTGCGATCTACACAGACCGGACCGTTTCGGCAAGGTGCAACCCGTTTTTAGGTTTCTGTCACCAAATTCCCGTAGGATCCAGGCACTGTCAGGCAAACAAGTTGGCATGTCCTCCCAGCTGCCAGGTCAGGGACTAACAAACGTTAGGTGGGTTGGATGGAAGTTCGGCTCGCACTATGGGATATACCTATAAATATCAGACTGACGCCTACACTGGATCAGGTCAGATTGGGAGCAAACCGCCACGAGCTCAAGACCGCAAGTTACTTAGAGAGGTCCTTACTACACCGTCACTCGGACTCTCGGAGCGACTTGAACGACTAGAATCACAGCCATTGAGTCCTTCCTTTGTGCATTATCTGTTTACCTGTCTCTTACGTACCTAGTAATCACCGTCCAATCACCTGTATTCCGGGAGCACCTGCCCTCCTCACGTATCTACCGCCAATTCCTGCACGAAGACTTGTCAAGATCTGCCTTGACCAGCGCAGCCATGCACTCCAATCTGTTCAGTGTCGCCATGGTCGCCGCCGCCGCCGCCGCCTCCCTCGGCGCGTCGGCCTCCACCATCCCCTCGAAGCCACGGTGGGATCGGCGGCAGGAGACGCCGGCGGCGCCGGCCTTCCAGGCCATCAACTACAGCTGGGGCTGCTCCCCCGGCGGCTGCTCCAACTCGTTCAACCTGAGCGCCACCGCGGGATACCACCCCGGGGCGCCCTCCTTCAACGTCACCTGCAATGGCATCTACATCCAGCAGGGCTGGCGTGCGTGCTGGAACCCGGACAACAGCCCGCTCCCGTCCACGAGCAGGGTCGAGACCATCTGGACCGACGGGCCGGAACGGGAGAGGCAGTATCTCGGGGCTGCTCACGTCTACCAGCAAGCGGACGGCTCATGGGTGAACGCCACAGGTGTCGTTGACATCCTGCCCGTACAGGGCATGAGCTTCGGCGTTCCCGTTGTTATAATTTCGACTCGACCAGAGGCAGTTTGAGATTCTAGGTTAGCAGTTGGGATGATGCTTTTGCATGGCCGCCAAACGGCGAATAAGGGCAGTGGGAAATATAGCATTGTGCTGTTATGAAGCTTAGACTATAGTCCTGATTAGTATTGAGGGCTCAAAATGATAATAGGCATTAATTACGTACTACTAACACTTCGTGTGGACAGAAGGGGTGGATAAGATGGCTTATAGGGAGTCTTATTTACCTGACAGGTTTGTTGGCAGGGTTTTAACGCAAGCCTAAATATGATTTTAATCAGTGTAGATGCCTGCCTAGGTAGGTGGGAAGGTATGCATGGAATGGGCGATACGCCTCAACGACAGCGACGAAATCCATTCAACTGGATGATCTGGCTGGTACCTGGGGCTTCGTCGAGGCCCCTTCTTCCCCGGCGTCGTCTTTATCATGAGCTCCTGGTACACGCGGGCGGAGCTGACCTGACGTATCCCCTGGTTCTACTCGATGAGCGGGCTGGCCAATATGTTCGGTGGTCTGCTCCGGGCGGCCATCCTCGGAGGTTTGGAGGGGTCGACGGGCATCGTCGGCTGGAGGTGGCCCTTCATCATCGTGAGTTTTGATCGCATGGAACTAATTAACCATCGAGGCGAGGGGATCCAGGTATCGAGCAGGTATCAAGGTTGCTGACCATGCTAGATCGTTGAATCATTGGGTTTCAACTTGTTGAGGGTCAGCTCCGACATGAGCATTCATTGATGAACGGGCTCTGAGAGGCTGCTTATTCCTGTCAGATTGGGCCAAAGGACGCGTTGGGCTCTGGGGAGTCGAAAGCTTCAATGAGAGAATGAAGGGGTCACAGGACAGGGGGCACCTGCCAGAAAATGATCGGGTCATGATTATTTTGTATCTGTGGAGTTTTGGGTGGATGTTAATATGTGCCTAACTCCAGCCTCAGCTGCAGTTACATCTATCATACCCCTAGCGCCGCGGGAAATGCTTAGACGTCAAGGAACCTCTACTTCTCCAGACGGAAGACGGGCGTACTGTATTAGATTTGATGAAACATAACGTCAATAATCGGCCCTCATCAAAGAGTCTTGTATGGCGATCACCTCTTCTCGAGTCTGCGGCAGCTCCTCGTACGTATACGAGCATGTAGACAGGATGCTGACTAGGTTCGTCTCCGTCGGTGCGGCAAGAATGAAGGAGCAAGGAGTCGTGAATCCATCATTGCCTCCCGATCGGTGTATAAATAGGTACATGGTAGAATCATAGACAGTTCTATCTCGTTATGCCCCTCTTCAGTGTTCCCTTCGTCATCTGTCACTCAGTACTCACCGCCATTATCAACAATGGACCCTTGAAGCCTTACGCCTCACGAGCCGAATACTACTGTGTAGATGCACGGATGCATCTACATCTCCGCAAAGTGAGGAGAGAAAATGCCTCAAACATACTAGCAGGAGGAGAGAGTGGATTGCATTTGCATACTGTAGATAAGGGCATCTAATGATACATACCTAGGTATGCGCAAACAATAGGAGATGAGGATATCTAGGGGCGAAAGACAGGTAAGTAGCAACAAGGCAAACACAGGTAGAAATATAAAAAAGAATAAAGATATAAAGATGTAAAGATGTAAAAATATAAAAATGGAGATATGATCCCAGCAGCGAGCGCCGCCTGCCGTCGCCTATCCTCGGAAAGGAAAATACGATATTCAACTGTTCGTTCGAGTGCGCGCTGTAGTCCCGTCCATAGTACCATCATCCACAAACGCCATCCAATGGGCAATATACATTGCCAAACATGCTCCGCGACTCGACCCATGCTCTGTGCTTCTAGACCTGACAATTGAATCTGCGCCACACACCCCTCTCTCAAAAGACGACGTGTTCCACCACACTCATTTTGATTTTGGGGGGAAAATGAGTCGTTGACAAAAGAAATCAGACGAGATGGGCAATGATAAGAAATGGGGCAGTCGGGGGAGGCGATAGCGGATACTTTGCTGGATGGGGTGTAGAGATGGGGGTAAAGAACAGATACCCGCCGGAAGCGAGGGGAAGGGGTAGGAAAGAAGAAAATAGTTTCAGTCTTGCTTCTTTCACCGCTCCAACTCCTTCACCCGTCCTAGAGGGACCCCGTCCACATCCATTTAGTGAATCCGGCACCGGCGCTCACCACCGCCCCTTTCGCCAAATCATCCCACCCTATCAGCAGCCCCCAAGGCCAAGCAAGGGTTAAGCTCAGCGGACAGCCATGGAGGCGTTCCCACCACGGAACACGAGAGTCGCGTGCTTACCCCTGACGACTTCGTTCTCGCCGTGGACGGACCCGGCCTTGCCAGCATTGCCGTAGCCGAGGTCCCTGATCCTGCCGCAGCCGATGTCGTAGAGCACGCCGTGGACCTGCAGGCCCCTCTCGCGGATGGCCTCCTGGACGTTGGCGTTGGCCATGAGCACCTTGACGCCGGCGTCGACGTTGAGCTCGGCCATGCGCACGGCGCGCTGCTTCTGGTCCGCGATGCCGTTGAGCTCGTCCGCGTTGGCGAACCGGAGCGCCTTGAGCGGCGTCAGCCACGTGTCAAGCACGCCGCCGACGCGCGAGTCGCCCAGCGCGGCCAGGGCGCCGCCGCACGCCGTGTGCCCGCACAGCACCACGTGCTTCACCTTGAGGTGCATCACGGCGTACTCGATCACCGCTGACGTGTTGATGTCTGTCGGCGAGATGATGTTGGCGATGTTGCGGTGCACGAACACGTCGCCCGGCTGGAGGCCCAGGATCGTCGTCTCAGGGCAGCGCGAGTCGGAGCAGCCAAGCCATACTATAATTCGTCGTGTGAGGTTAGCGCCCGCCGGAGGCCAGGGCCAAGCAAACACACGACCGACCACACCCCCTCCCTCAGTTTGCCTTTCCCGTTTCCTTGATCCCCCTCATTGGGAAATAAATCGTGGGGTAGAATCTTGGGGTAAAATCTTGGTGTTTGCGACGATGCCGAGCGTCCCCGAACGGGGGGAAGCTTCAATGCCGAGCTCATCCGTCACCTGGGTGTTAGGATGCCCAGACTTGCCAGGCTCACTCATGACGTCGCATCATGAGATGGCAAAGGAACCGAGGCAAGAAAACGAGGATGACGATGAGGATGACGAGTTGTAAATACTTACGTATCTGAGGCGCTTGTCCCGTCGCCAGCTTTGGGAAGAAGTTTGGGTTCTGATGAGCCTTGTAGCCGGCCCAGGCCGAGTTGGAGCTCAAAGCATATTGGAAGGTATCCTCTGCAAGTCACCCCGCGGGTTCGTGTGGTTAGACAACTGATGGCGGCACACAAACAAGGCCTGGAGGAGGGTGGCATGCAAGGGCGCTAGGCGGCAGGGGCTTCGCGCCGCTGATGACTGAAGTCATTCGTTGAGGGACTTGGGTACCTGGGGCTTAGAGGAAAGTGTGCTTACGAAGTTGGTGCTCCATTTTTGATGTGATATCTCGCGAGGAAAAGACGGAGAAGAAATTCTTCTTTTTCCAAGGAGCGCAAAAACAAACAAAAAACAGAAAGGTTATCTAAGAGCCCGGTTAGGTATACGCATATGGAGAAGAGGAGGACAGCAATATAAAAAGAAGGAAAAGAAGAAAAGGACCAAGCTCTGCGAGGGATTTAATTGCGAGGGATATCGATGCTCACTCTTTTTGTTACAAGCAGCGAGCCGTCAACTTCGTCGTCGTCAGTCGTCTTTCGGACGCGCCGCACCACGCACACGCACAATCTCGATTTATTGATCTCCGGATCTTAGCACCACAGGGCACTGACAGGTCTGGCGCTACCACTCCGTGGCTGGCTGCGGAGCTAGCTCGGGAGGACTCGTTTGACCGTTCGTCCTGCAGCGAATGGCGTCCCAGTAGCTTGTTCCAGAAGGGAAAGTCCAGTCTACCCCAAATTTAAAACCTGGGCAGTCTGGCGTGACTTGACAGCTGAGGGTTTTGTTGGATTTTGTTCCGACTGTCCGAAGCAACGTGGATGGGCCAAGGAACCAGGCCCGGCTCGTGCGATTTTTGGGTCTGCGGAGGGATGGGGACCTCGGAAGACGAGATGACGGAAGAGGGATGACAAGTATTGGGGTGAAGCGGTTCACCAAATTCACACACAGCTTGTTGACGATGGTACGTAACCGGGCAGAAGGCAGTCAAGCTCTGATAGGAGTTGTTAGCCGTTCGGCAGGGGCGAGCGATCAACCGAGCAGGCGAGAGGAGACGAGATTTATATATATAAAGCCCGGATGGAGACCAGCTAACAAAGCAGATATGACCTATGTAGTATGCCACGATACCTAACCTAGCAAAAAGAAGAGCAACGAGCAAAACTAGAAACGCCGTAACCCCGGCAGTTGTTGGCAGTGATTCAAGTCTAATAATATATGGGACTGGGAGAGACTTGCGTGGTGAGGATGCACTGCGTACATAACTTATCCGTAGCCTTTTGATAGGAAGTACCTCCGAGGGGGGGACCGCCCTTGTCGTTGAAGATTAGGAAATCCCTAGTCGGGATGATGGACAGCCCATCACAACCGCGCCGCACATGTTACTCCGTGATCTGCACCTTACTCTTCATGCCTGGGATGAAACAGGGGATGCCGGTGTCCTGGGAGCCTCTTGGAAGTCTCCATCTTTTTGTTGAGGACTTGAGCGGATGGAAAGACGGGAAATGCAAAAGAAAAGGATGCATGGGAAAATGGGAATGGCCGAAAGTTCAGACTTTCCTGTCCGGGGGACCAGCTGGGGAGGCACAGAGACGACGGGTTCTCTGGGAAGTGACGAAGGGGTCGCGACAGCTTGGACTTCCGTCGCAGGGGGCCACCCCCGGAGAAACCGCTTCAAACGCAACCACCCAGATGCGATGGAGCTCCCCTGCCCACCGCTCCCCACTAGGCATGTATGGTTCTTCCACCAATGCAACTCTGCAAGATAAACTCACAAGTTCCAGAGCGGTCAACAAAACGCCAATCTTGCTGCAGAACTGAAGAACAGGCCAAAGAGTAAAAAGAGGTGAGATGGAAGCGCATGTGTTCCCGACTACCCCATGATCCATGTTCGTCCTCACGCCTCGACTGCTTTTGACACCACCCCCCATTGTTTCCTGGTCTCCCACAAGGCTCAGCTCAGCTCTGGCTGGCTTGTCACTGGTCAGCTCGACAACGGGGCGTCGCACAACCCCTCCCAATCGGAGACCTTGATACGGGCTTGGCACCCCTTCAGAATAAGCCCCGAGAGTTGTACACAGGGCATGACGGGGAAGGTAAAAAAGAAGAGAAACCTGAAGGTTCGGGGGTCCGACCTTGAATCAGCCTCTGTTTTGTCCTCGGGCGGCGCTTCGACGAATCTGGGTCTCTCCTTCCTTATCAATACCCTGTCAGCCTACCTTCTATGGAGTACGTAACTTAATTTCTCTGTGGCGGGCACTGTCATCCATGATTCGCGGTCCTGATTGTCGCTTGTTGGCAGCACAGGGTCTCTAGTACTAGTATTTTCAGGAGCATACGGTGTAGTAGGCCTTTGCACTACGGAATAGATGCCCCTGGCTCCCCGGGGAGTTGGGG
>PYSP01000529.1:0-15215 GCA_003049395.1 Pseudohalonectria lignicola | reverse complement strand
GAAGAAAAATAAAAAACTGTCTCCTCTTACAGAGCCTTACACTACTGAAAATATAGCGCTCCTAGTACCAGTTTTAGCGCTTATAACCCTATAAGGTATAGAGTATTTGTGACTATTTGATTTAGTGGAAATAAGCCCTGTACGGACTTCTGAAACTTTATTTCGTGAAAGTTTTTAATAACCTTAAGTGTGGTAACTAGCAATTCTTAACATATGCGTAAAGTAAAGAACCCCTGTAAATATAGGCCTGACGACCCTATATTTTAAGAACCTTTTACCTACTACGATATTTATACCACTATTTATCTATACCGTGTATATTATCCATATTTAATTTAATATATTTACAATTCTATAAACCCTAGTATCAGGTTCTAATAGTATAGGTTTCATCCTCTCGTATAATAAGTGCTTTAATCTATATGTTTATAATTTATTAGTATACTTTTTTAAACCGAAATGCAAAATAATAGTACTTTTAACTCACTTCTTCGGAGTGTCTTATATGCCTTTAGCGAAATCCCTCTTAAAGCTTAGCTTAATATTAAGTTCTCCATCTTTCCACGCAACCATATATTATAAATCCTATTCGAAGGTTAATGCCGAGGATACTATTTATTAATAATTACCTTTACTTACCTTATATTTTACTATATAGATTTCATTTAGCCGTATGCTAATATTATTGAAAAATGGAAGAATTAGATTAAGGGTAGGCTTATTAAGTTTGCTAAGGCTTACTTACCCCTGACCTTAACAGTANGCTAATATTATTGAAAAATGGAAGAATTAGATTAAGGGTAGGCTTATTAAGTTTGCTAAGGCTTACTTACCCCTGACCTTAACAGTAAGGAATTTACCTTTTAGTAAATTACTCAGCCAGTTCTTACTAGATTCGGCAACTTTTTATATTATTAAATAGCCCTCTCTTATCTCTATAGAATACACTTAAGTGCATATGATTTAAACTTACCGGGGACTAGATAAGTCGACTTTAGTAGTGGCTTAAGTGCTAAGACTTTAATATCTCTATTAAAGTTAAGGTAAAATAGATAATTATTATTTAATTATATAGGTTATTAAGTTAACTTATATATTTATTAATTCTTTTCCATTTTAAGCTTAACTTGCTAGCTTAATTGTACTTTTAGTTAGGAATACCTTAACGGGCCCGGGGGAGATTTTAGGGATTTCTCTAAGTCAGATTTTAGGTATAGATTCAGAGATACTTTATATAGCCGTGAGTCGATTTTTAACTTTCCCTATACAAAAATAGTTTTTCGGAAAAGCCTTTCCGGACCGGAAGGGCCTACGCGGTGCAGAACCTAAGAACGATATCGCAGAGTATATAAGAGGAAGAAAAATAAAAAACTATCTCTTCTTACAGAGCCTTACACCACTGAAAATATAACGCTTTTAATACTAGTTTTAATACTTATAGCCTTATAAGGTATAAAGTATTTGTAATTACTTAATTTAATGGAAATAAGCCCTGTACGGACCTCTGAAACTTTATTTCGTGAAAGTTTTTAATGACCTTAAGTGTGGTAACTAGTAATTCTTAGCATATGCGTAAAGTAAAGAACCCCTGCAAATATAGGCCTGACGACCCTGTATTTTAAAAACCTTTTACCTACTACGATATCTATGCCATTATTTATTTATACCGTGTATATTATCCGTACCTAACTTAATATGTTTACAATTTTATAAACCCTAGTATCAGGTTCTGACAGTATAGGTTTCATCCTCTCGTATAATAAGTGCTTTAATCTATATGTTTATAATCTATTAGGATACCTCTTTAAACCGAAATGTAAAATAGTAGTACTTTTAACTCACTTCTTCGGAGTGTCTTATATGCCTTTAGCGAAATCCCTCTTAAAGCTTAACTTAATATTAAGTTCTCCATCTTTCCACCCAACCATATATTATAAATCCTATTCGAAGGTTAATACCGAGGATACTATTTATTAATAATTGCCTTTACTTACCTTATATTTTACTATATAGATTTCATTTAACCGTGTGCTAATATTATTGAAAAATGGAAGAATTAAATTAAGGGTAGGCTTATTAAGTTTACCAAGCCTTACTTACCCCTGACCTTAACAGTGAGGAATTTACCTTTTAGTAAATTACTTAGCCAGTTCTTACTAGATTCGGCAACTTTTTATATTATTAAATAGCCCTCTCTTATCTCTATAGAATACACTTGGGTGCATATAATTTAAACTTACCGGGGACTAAATAAGTCGACTTTGGTAATGGCTTAAGTGTTAAGACTTTAATATCTCTATTAAAGTTAAGGTAAAATGGATAATTATTATTTAATTATATAGGTTATTAAGTTAACTTATATATTTATTAATTCTTTTCCATTTTAAGCTTAAGTTGCTAGCTTAGTTGTACTTTTAGTTAGGAATACCTTAACGGGCCCAGGGGAGATTTTAAGGATTTCTCTAAGTCAGATTTTAGGTGCAGATTCAGAGATACTTTGTATAGCCGTGAGTCGATTTTTAACTTTCCCTATACAAAAACAGTTTTTCGGAAAAGCCTTTCCGGACCGGAAGGGCCTGCGCGGTGCAGAACCCAAGAACGATGTCGCAGAGTATATGAGAGGAAGAAAAATAAAAAACTGTCTCCTCTTATAAAGCCCTGCACCACTGAAAATATAGCGCTCCCAGTACCAGTTTTAACGCTTATAGCATTATAAGGTATAGAGCATTTATAACTGCTTAATTTAGTGGAAATAAGCCTTATACGGACCTCTGAAACTTTATTCCGTGAAAGTTTTTTAATGACCTTAAGTGTGGTAACTAGCAATTCTTAACGTATGCGTAAAGTAAAGAACCCCTGCAAATATAGGCCTGACGACCCTGTATTTTAAGAAATATAATAGTGTATATTTAATAGGTAAGAGAGATATACTCGAACTCCTTTATAGATATAATTATAATAGTCGCTTTATTAAAAATGCTCTTATATATATATACCGTTCTCGATAGTTAAAAACGTCGGTACCTTCTCCTTTATTGATAGAGGAATCTTATACCTGAGTACGTTTAAAATGTACTACTTAGGTTTAATTATAATCTTAAAAGTGTGCTCCTAAATAGTATACTTACAGAGTATATTAAGTCGTTATAACTGGTTATATAACCAGTGCTTACGTAGTAGCCCCGCCGAGGTGTTTATCTTCTTACGTATAGCGGCTTCACCGCTAAGCTTAGATACGAATCTACATCGCGTTTTCTCCGTACGATTACACGGTCAATTATATCCCTAATTACCCTCACACAGGTTATAAGACCCTTTCATTACCGTTTAATACATCGATTGAAGCGACTTTAACGCTTGTAATTATGCATTTTCCTTTCCCTGCACCGATACTTACGGAGTGACGCCAGAACGGTGATTATCTCCCAGATCCAGGCACCCCGGCAGCGGTCAGTCTATGGTTGGTAATAGCTCTTTAAAGGCCCGACTACGACGCGCTTTCTCTCTATTAAAACAGCACTTGGTTGGAGAAATCGATTCCTTCGAGGATCAGGACGTTTACGGTAGTCCGGAACGATTTTTCTTTGCCCTTTTTCCTCTCATTTTAATAGGATTTATAGTAGTAGCAAACGTGCTTAGGAGCCCTATAGCCTTAATGCACGGATTAATAATAGGAATATTTTATAATAAGCCTTTAATTAAGTGAGCCGACTTATAATAAACGACTTATTATAATAATAAAGAATAATAATAACGATAAGCTATATAACTTAAGATAGGCGATAGTATCTCTGGATCGGCTTATCGGTCGATAGACGTTAGGATCCCGTAGTTGGTGGGAATTAGTAATATTAACGAGTGGGAAAATTCCGTCCTAATATAACTTACGGGGGCCTTTTATACCCACCATCTTAATAAAGAATACCCTTAACCCCCTGGTGAAGATAATAATAATATAGTCCTTAAGTGGCGTGCCCAGCGGTTTATAATATAATACGTTATACGGAGCTTTATTAATAAAGTTATCCTAAAGCTTTAAAGGGCGGGATAGGACGAGATAAAAGCTAAGTGTAACGATTAGGGTCTACTAGTATATAAGATATTAATAGGCTCGATTAACGGGTTTATATTCGGGTACGAGTACGGCGAGACTTAGGTTAGGTGACGGGGTTCTCTTAAGTGGCTGGACTGGATATAAGGCTTATTAGGTGAGATAGGCGGGGGTGGTGTTCGGCTGGTCACTGGTAAGGTGTTACTAATCGGTCTCTCGCTTCAGAAAGGAGATATATTATTAAGTTAATTACTAAAGAGCTAACTAGTTATTCTATTTATTTAAGTAGGGAATATATATCCTTTATATACCCGTAACTCTTCCGTAATAAGTCCTTTAATATATTAAATATATTTATTATTTTACTAATATATATATTATATATATCGCTCGAGGCTATCTCGGATATCTTTACTATATTATTAATAGGTATATTTAATATAATACTACCTGCCGGTAAGGTATTAATTACGTAATTACTTAATCCGTATTTCTTATAACCGTTTCTTCAGGCCAGGCTTACGGGGCTAGGCCCGTTAAGCTTCTTTATTCCGTTCTTCCGTCTTCGTTAGTCCTAAATATTTAGTCGTAATATCAAGTCTCCCCTCCCTTGGTTTAAGTCCCGTAAACCTTTAAGTAGTAAGCGTTCTTACCTCTTTTATTTAACTTACCTTTCCTTCTCTTTTCGTCCGTGGGCTTTTTTTTTTTTTCTCCTGTTTAATTACTAACACGATATCGGGCCGTATTCAGAAACCTAAGCCGAGGGTTCGTTCTTTAACGAGTCGCCGTAACGATCTTCTTACCGTTCTCCTGGCTTATCCTTCTATTATACCGTCGTATTCTTCTTACGAGACGCGGGGTCTTTCCTCTTATAAGGTGTCGCCGCTCGATTCTTCCCGTTATATCGAGTGCGTTCGTCAGGGTCGCTCGCGTTACGACGTTCTGGGGATCTCAGGTCCGGAGTTGCGTCGGATCGGTGAATAGTACGTTAAACTAGATGCTGAAGTGGAGGCGTAAGAGTTGAAAATGCTCGAGGAGCAGCAGAAACTTCTGGAGTCTCAGTAGAAACTCCTTCGTCTCCGAAGATAAAAGAAAGTGTGGTTTAAGAAGATAATACGCGCCGTACGCTGGGGGATTAATAACGTAAAGGAGTTGGAGAAAGTCGAGAAGGAGGAAGCTGAGCGGGAGGAGTAGCGTTAGCGTAACGATCGTCCTACTTCTGCCGCGGGGAACGAGCTTCCTTTTAATTTCCTAGCTAACTGGGATACGGTTTATCCCGAAGTCGCTTTAACTCCGTCGGTCCTTACCGAATTCGGTAAGTGTTTTTCTTTTCTTTAAGTTTTAATTTTATATTAATAAGTGCCTTCGTAAATATCGTAAAGGGTTCGTCGGGTATTATAATTAGGGGCTTTTAATTAATAATCCGGGTATCTTTATATCTTTAAAGGATTTATTAAGCGTTTTCGAGGTTTTCTTTTAATTCCTAAGTGTTTTCTTTATAACCGTAGTTTTTCCATTTAATTAAGTATTTTATAATTCCGTTGTCGTTTTTCCTATTATTAAGGATTTATTCTACCTCGTACTTTTATTCTAAATTAACCTCGATTTTATCATTCGTTTATAATCCTCGTAATATTAGTTTTAATAATAAGATATAAAAGACCGGGTGGATTCGTATTATTAGGGGTAGTTTAAGTTAATAGTTAATTAATAAGACGATTTTATTAATTTTAAACGGGCCGATTTTCTTAAAGTCGAGTTTATCGCTTAATCGTTTTATTTTAATATTATATCGGAGGAGGTAAACGTTATCCCCCTCCTTAAAGGTTAGTCCCTTTAACCTTCTTATATTAGCGTTTTTACTCATTCGTTCCCTAACGAATTGCAAATCTTTTTATAATTCGCCGTAAAGCTGCCGGAGTTTTTCGGCTTTTACGAGCGCTTTAGGCGCGGTTCCTACCTCTTTTAACTCGTAATATATTATTAAGGTGTATCCGTAATTAGCGTAAAACAGGGTGTATTTTATACTTTCGTATTCGGAGTTATTATAAGCGAATTAAGCGGTTGGTAAAAGCTATACTTAATTATCTTATTCGTAATTAATATAATAGCGTAAGTATTACTTAAGCGTTTAATTCGTTCTTTCTATTTATTTATCCGTTTATAAGTGAAACGCCGTAAATAACTTATACTTTATCCCTAATTATAATATAAAGGACTTTTAAAATCGCGATGTAAAAAGTTTATCTCGGTCGGAGATTATCTTTTCCGGGAGGCCGTAACTTATAATAAGGTATCGGAGGAACGTATATATTAATTCCTTTATATCGCTTACTTCCTTATAAGGGAGGAAGAGGGCGTATTTAATAAGTTGGTCGACGATAATTAAAATATTATCGTAAACGGTCCTTATTAGGGGTTCTCGGGATCGGGGTAACTTAACGATAAAGTCGAGTGTAACCGATTATTATAATCGTTCTAATAATAGTAATAGTTAAAGAAGCCCGTACGGTTTATATCGGTTTAATTTACTTTTCGTATAAGTCTTATAATCTTATATTACGTTTTAAACTTATTATTATATTCTTATAAAGCCGTAATATTATTAAAGTCGCTTTTATATTTTCTTAATTCCTTAATAACCGTATACCGGTACTTCGTATATTTATCGGATTTCTTCTGGGGTGAAAAGCTTTATTTACTTTCCTTATTATCTAATAGTTACGTTAAGGTTCTTTTACGCTGGGATAAGGTCTCCGTTATCGTTTTTAAGGAGAGTTTTTATCTCTTTCGGTACTATTTCTTCGTAATCGGTCCTTCGATTAAAAGCGTCGGCTCTCCCGTTCTCGGATCCTTTCTTATAAATAATCCTGAAATGGAATTCGGATAAGAATTCTAACTATTTAATTTATCTTTTATTCAAATCCTTACTAGTGGTAAAGGTGGCGAGGTTCTTATAATCGGTGTAAACTTTAACCTCGTATTTAATTCTTAAGAGTTAAAGTTTCTACTCTTCGAACGCTTTAATAATTATTATAAATTCTTTATTATAAATTTAATAGTTAAGCTTTAATCTGTAAAGCTTACTCGAGAAGAAGGCGTACGGATGTAATCGTCCTTCTTCGTCTCTTTATCTGAGCTACGTACCGATCGCGTAATCGGAGGCGTTTATCTCGACCTCGAACGGTTTCGTCGGGTCTAGTATTTTCAAGACTAGCTCGTTAAAGACTTATTCTTTTAACTAATCGAACGCTCGTTAAGCTCCTTAACTTTAATCGAAGTTTTAATCTTTCTTCGTTAAGTTAATAAATAGGGTAGCGATTACGCCGTACCCTTTTATAAACTTTTTATAAAAGTTTATAAAGCCGAGGAATGCCTTAACGTTTTTAATATTCTTTAATTAGGGCTATTCCCGTACTACCGTGATTTTAAAGTCTTCCATTCGTATTTCGCCGGGTGAGATAATATATCCGAGGAAAGTGACTTTTTAAATATAAAAGGTGCTTTTCTCTGGCTCGATAAGAAGCTTTACTCTTTCCAGTTTTTATAGCACTTAATAAACGTGTTATTAATAGTCTTCGAGTGTTTTAAAGAAGATAAGGATATCGTCGAGGTAGATTATTACGAACGTGTTTAAATACTCCCGGAATACTTAATTAATTATAATTTAAAAGGTGGCTAAGGCGTTAATAAGGCTGAAAGGTATAATAAGATACTCGAAATGTCCTCGCTTTATACGGAATGTTATTTTCCACTCTTCTCCTGACTTTATCCTGATAAGGTTATACGCTCTTTTAAGGTTTAAGGTCGTAAATTATTATATTATATAAAAGAGGTCTCGGAGTTCGTTAATTAAAGATAGCGGGTAATAATTCTTAATCGTAATATCGTTAAGGCCTCGGTAATTTATATAAAGTTTCTAACGGGGTTTTTCTCGTATATATCCTTTCTTTAGGACGAAGAGGATTAGGTATCCCGCGGGTGATATAAAAGGTTTAATATATCCTTTCTTAAGGTTCTCCTCGAGGTATTAATCGAGGGCCTTTATTTATATTAGGTTAAGTCCGTATATTTTCTGGAACTTAAGTTAGGTTCCTTCCTTTAAGGGTATCTCGTAGTCGAACGAGTTATATTCTGGTAATCCGGTCTCGAATTCTTCCGCGAAGAGTTACCGGTATTATTAATATTTTATCGGTACTCGGGTAAGTCGATCCCCCGGGGGTATCGCTTATAGTTTTAATCGGGGCCGCTTATAGATAATCGCGGTTTCTTCCTTTAATATTAATATTAGGGTTAGCGCTCGCGCTGGGTGAAAGGGAGTTACGATTCCTTTCTTTTAAACCTTTAATCCTTTTACTCTTTAAATCCTTTTTAACTTATTTAAAGGTTTTTACTTTAAACTTTACCTTACGATTAAATCGTCTTACTGAACTTAGCTTATTATCCAGTTTATCCTTAAGTTATTCCTTTAAAGCTAGGGGATATTAAGTATTACCTCTTACTCTCCGATCTCCGTGATATTTAAAGTAATCGTTTTTAAATGGTCACCGATAATTAATTAGAAGGGCGTAGTCTCCTTATCGATAGTTCCTTTACCGTAGTGAACGGGTTCTCCCTCTACGGTTTATAACTTATATAGCTCGCCTTTTTACTACTATAGGATCTTATATAAATTAATCTATTTAAGTGACGCGTAATTTCCTTAAGCTCCGTTATTTAAAAGGGCTTATATCGGTGTGTTAAAGATTCTAACGTTTAGCCGGAAGTAATTTATATCTTCGTACTTAAGGATACTCGTTATTCGTAAGGCCTTAGTTCCCTTAACTCGTTTAGCTATCCGGTGCCCTGCTCCGGCTAGCCTTAGTAGTTTTTTAACTATTATATATCTCTCGCGTTCTTTCGCGCGATTACTTCCCGTGCTCTGGTAGCGTCCGGGATTCGAACTTTCCTGGGCGGGTATCCTTCCTTATCCAGAGTTTAAGGGTCCTAAAAAGCGGTAACTAGCTTCTTTAAAGGCTGTAACTTATATTAAGCTTATACTTTTACTAGTATATATAATTTATATATTACTTTATCGCAGTCGTTCCACCGTCCGTACGGTATATTATAGTAAATTATAAGGTATTAATTATTTAAGGTGAATATTACTTCGTCTTTTTAAGTGAGTCGGATTCGTAATACTTAATAAGGGAGCTCGCTGGATTAATAAATATACGAGATTAATCCTTATTTTCGTCGTCGTGGGTAGAATTAGTTTTATACTTTAACGACGTAATATTTACCGCAGTTATTTATGAAACACTTAGCTTAAAAGATAAGGTTATATAACGTATATCGGGGGTCGAGGAATTCGTAGTCTCCGAATTTTCCTCCGTGACTTTCCCACGTTGTTAGGTCGTTTTTTACTTCCAAGCGTCTTAAGCTTAAGATTATAATTAATTAATCGTCCCGATAAGGGTCGATAACCAGTTTCTCGTATCCTCCGTTTACCTTATAAGCTTATTAGCCGTAGTAACGGGGCTTTTCTTCCTCGTAAATATCGTCCCCGGAGCTACTTTCCGGTGGTTCTTATTTCATTAGAACGAGTGCTTAAGACTGTATAGGAGTCTTTTTAACTATTAAGATAAAATCGTCCGGGGCGATCGTATCGTCCTCCGGGTTCTCTTCTTTCTTAATAAGTCGTCGGCGTAATATAGCGACGGTCCTTTTCTTTAATGCCTTTAAGTATTAACCTACTCCGTCCTTAAAATCTTAATAGGTAAGGCAGTTATCGTTATAATATACGGTTTACGAGAGGAGTGTATATTCGTCTACCGTATCCTTCCTCGTAAGGTTAAATATCCGATGTTTTTCGGGTGCGGGGCGCTATTTCTTCGGGCATTCCCGGGCTATATAATTAAACTAGTTATAATTAAAGCACTTACCGCTTTTAAGGTCTTTACGGGGCTTTTTATCATATCGGGTGGCGCCGAGGTTTATAAGGCCGTTATAATATTTATAAGCCGTGCTTATTTAAAAGCGCTATCGAGCCTTACCGGTATTAGGTCGACGGGCGTTTTTATTCCAGGGGCGGTCGCTAGCCTTCCCTTTACGCTTTATCTTTCTTTCGTATAATCGGTTATCGATGCGGACGGTTATCTTTACGTATTCGGAAAATACGTCGGGCCTATCCTCCTTAACGAGTTCGTCCTTCATTTCTTCCTTAAGTCCGGCGTAGAACCGGGTTATAAGGGCTTCTTTTCCCTACGGGAGCTTAATAAAGACTTATTAGAAGCGTGAGGCGTACTCCGAGGCAGACCCTTTTTAGGTTAAGTGAGCGAGGTGGCGCTTTACCACTCGTTCCTTATCGGGGTCGCCGAAGGCCTCCCGTAGGTTTTCCTTAAAATTATCGTAGTCGTTAAAGATCTATCGGGTGTCTTTCTTTCTTTCTACGTATTTATTATCGAGGTAGTTACGTAAAGTGGGTTCGAACCAGGCCAGTGCGTTATCCCTAAGGAAGGACGTAACGTATACGATCTTACTAGCGTCGTCGGGGAAACTGGCTTCGTAAAACTTCAGGTGTGCGCGTATCTTGGTCAGGAACCCCTAAAGGGTTCCTAGGCTGCCGTCGAACGGGTCGGGGTTAAGGAACTTCAGGTTAATATTACTAAGGGGGGGTCGCTATTAAATTAATCCCTTAAGGTAATCGTTCTCCGTCTGGAGGAGTACCATTATGCGATAGAGGTCCTCGACCGTTACGGTCGGGCCGGTGGTGGTAAAGTTACGGGCTACCTGAGGTGGCTAGGTAATACGCTAGGTGGATATGGTGAAGGGGATTATAAAAGGGTACTGTTTAAGTCTCGGGGTACTTATAAACAAGAGTAGTTAAAGTGTGACGATTAGGGTTTACTAGTATATAAGATATTAATAGGCTCGATTAACGGGTTTATATTCGGGTACGAGTACGGCGAGACTTAGGTTAGGTGACGGGGTTCTCTTAAGTGGCTGGACTGGATATAAGGCTTATTAGGTAAGATAGGCGGGGGTGGTATTCGGCTGGTTACTGGTAAGGTGTTACTAATTAGTCTCTCGCTTCAGAAAGGAGATATATTATTAAGTTAATTATTAAAGAGCTAACTAGTTATTTTATCTATTTAGGTAGGGAATATATATCCTTTATATACCCGTAGCTTTTCCGTAGTAAGTCCTTTAATATATTAGATATATTTACTATTCTACTAGTATATATATTATATATATCGCTCGAGGCTATCTCGGATATCTTTATTATATTGTTAGTAGGCATATTTAATATAGTATTGCCTGCCGGTAAGGTGTTAGTTACGTGACCACTTAATCCGTGTTTCCTATAGCCGTTTCTTCAGGCCAGGCCTGCGGGGCCAGGCCCGCTAAGCTTCTTTATTCCGTTCTTCCGTCTTCGTTAGTCCTAAATATTTGGTCGTAACACTAAGGTCGATAAAAGCCTTAAGGAATTATACGATATAATTATAAAGATTATCTCCGTTACCTTTAATATCGACTTTATTAAGAAAATATCACGGCCTGTATTAATAATAAGCCGCTAGCTACTTGCTAACGGTTAGGTAGCGACTCGCTAATACCTTAGGCTATTAGGCCTTTAAAAAGATTAACACACCTCCCACTCCTTAATTCCTAAAACTAAGGATTAGTTATATAATACACTTTTTACCTATTACGATATCTATACTATTATTTATCTATACTATATATATTATCCGTACTTAACTCGATATATTTACGATTTTATAAACCCTGGTATCAGGTTTTAATATTCTAATCCTTCTTTTTAAATTACTTATTATAATAACACGTAGCGGTATCGCTCGAGCCTTAAGGGCTGGAACCTTTATATTAATAGGGGAGGGCTCGAATCGGAGATAGCCCGAGCCGGAGTCGAGTACTATTTTAAACCTGAGCTTAAATAACGCTCCGGAGGTATAGTTACTAAGTGACGCCGAAAGGCCTGAGACAGAATCGCCCTTTAACGTCACCCCTTTTACTAACGTTTCAGTCAGGAATCTCCGGTAACGAGTTAATGATTTGCGGGAGAAAGTACAACTTAAAGCCGAATAAGCGCGTCTCCTTAAGGAGCTCGAGGATCTTCGAGCTTAAATGCGATAGCGCGAGGCACGGTTATAAGACTTAGAGGCGGCTGCGATACCGCTTAAAGAAACACTCGAAGCGGCGCCGCTTAAACGAGAGGAGGTGGCCCTTTAACGGGACGACGAACCCTTACGGCGGCGACGAGCTTCCTCCTCGGACCGAGAAATTAAGATCCCGAACCCTATAGTTCTTAAATCTACTACCTCGTAACAGTAGCGAGAAGACTAGATTATTAATTACGAGAGAGCCTTTTAAGGAGCCGAGAAGAAATATATTAAAGATTCGAAGAAGGTCCTTTACGGGATCGGTTAGTTATTAAAAGCCTTCCGCGCCCGGTTTATTACCTACGAAAGGAGTATTCCTTAAGAAGAACGGGCGGCGGTTAATAATAGCTGGGAGTATTTTATCGATTAAACGGTAACCCTTATCGATATTATAAAGAATTACTAATAAGATACCGTAAAGAAGTTATAATAAACGATATATTATTTAAAGTAATCCCTTCGCGACTTTTACACTTACCTTTAAACATTTAAAACGTATATTCCTAATCTTACCGAAATAATTAAGATTAATAATTTCTTTTATAAGTTAAAGACCGACCTTTAGAACCATTTAAATATATTCGCGGGCACCCGCTTATATACGAGGGAAGAGGTGGTTAAATGGGCGAACTAATATTAGATTTACTGAAAAGAAGCGGGAAAGAGTAAACGAATTACTAATAAAACGCTAAATTTATATCTTAAACGAGTTAAGCTAGAAGTAAATAATAGCTTATATAATATTATTACCTCTTATATAAAATACTCCTCCGCGATTAACCCGCGAACCCGTAATGGATAACGGGGGCGGGGTCGGGGATAAGTAAGTCGAGGCGGGCGGCTTAATAAGTTTACGGCTTCCGTTACCTAAGCCTTATACCCTATTAATAATACGATTAAGATTATAACCGTTACGCTAATCCCTCGCTTAAACCCGATCGGTACGGACGGGAAACGATTAAAGTACTTTAATTATAATAGTAATTAGCATCTCAGCCCTACCTGCCTGAAGGCCGCGAAAGCTTAAGTTACCGTCACCGAACCGGCCCCGATTACGAGCCGGAAAGGCTTGGGAAAAGCTTTAGCGCCGGTTTAAATCAGCCTAACGGGTTAGCGCTTATACTAATTAAGGAGGTTCTCACCATTTCTACTTATCTTAATAGCCCTTTACACACCCCTTTTTCTATTAGCCTTAATACGGGAGCGGAACTTAATCTTATAAATGTTTCCTTTATAAAGAAACATAACCTCTAATTACTCCCCTTATTTACACCACCGCTACGAGGGATTCTCCCCTTACAAGTAGAAACATTCGGGGTATATAATATTCCCCTTCTACTCATTAATAATAAAGGTACTTAAAGGCAAGTTACTTAGGCGTATATAACGGTACCGCGTACTCGTAATAAATCGCCGGTCCTTTTAAGAATGACCTTCTTCGTAAACGAAAGGGTTAGCCTCTCGCCGTAGGCTAGTCGTTAGTAGTTCGATTACGAAAAATCGCGTTTCCGCTTACTAGATATACGCAAGTTTATAAAGGCTTACCGCGGTAAGGCGCGAGTATTCGCTATCGTATACGTAACGTTTAAGCCCTTACTCCTTAGCGAGGAGGAGGAGAGTAACTTATTACTATATTAGTAAGTCTTACTTACAGAGTTATAAGATTTTAAAGATATAACCTCGCCTCAGGGCGCCGGAACCTTACCTCCTTATATAGTAACGGATTATATAATTAAGATTTAAGAGGGGGTTATACCTCCTTATAGACTAATTTATCCGCTATTATAAAAGGAGCTAGTAAAGCTTCGGCGTTTTCTCGATGAGAATTTAACGTTAGGCCGCATCCGTAAATCTTAAAGCTCTATAGGAGCACCTATTCTTTTCGTTCCTAAGAAGGATAGCACCTTACGGCTATACGTAGATTACAGGGGACTTAATAAGGTCACGGTGAAGAACTGGTACCCTCTCCCCCTTATCTCGGAGATTATTAATAGGATCGAAGGCTCAGTTATTTTCTTTAAGCTGGACCTGAAGGACGTATATTATCGCATCCGAATTAGGGAAGGGGACGAGTGGAAGACGGCGTTTCGTACCAGATACGGCCATTTTAAATTCCTAATTATACCCTTCGGCCTTACTAACACACTAGCTACCTTTTAAAGCCTTATTTATAATATATTAGTAGGGATCCTTAACGATTTTTACATTGTATACTTAAATGATATTTTTATTTTCTCCTGAGATAAAGAAGCTTATATAAAGCACTTACGAGAAGTACTCGAGAGGCTTAAGAACGCGTAGTTATATATTAATTTAAGCAAGTGCTCTTTCTATATAGAAGAGGTCCCGTTCCTAAGCTTTATTTTATTAGGACGAGGGATTAAAATGGACCTAGAACGGGTTATAACGATACGGGAGTGGGAAGTTCCCTATACGTATACTAATATCCAGGTTTTCCTTAGATTTTGCAACTTTTATCGCCGGTTTATCTATAAGTATTCGGCAATTATACGCCCGCTGAATGACCTCCTTAAGGGGATGGTTAACGGGAAGAAGCCCGGGGGTATAAACTTAAGGGCTAACCCCGGGGCCCTAACGGCTTTCCGCTGACTCCAGGACGCTTTTTAAAAGGCACCCTTATTAAGGCATTTTCTTAAAATACAGGGTCGTCAGGCCTATATTTACAAGGGTTCTTTACTTTACGCATGCGCTAAGAATTGCTAGTTACCACACTTAAGGTCATTAAAAAACTTTCACGGAATAAAGTTTCAGAGGTCCGTATAGGGCTTATTTCCACTAAATCAAGCAGTCATAAATACTCTATACCTTATAATGTTATAAGCGCTAAAACTGGTACTGGGAGCGTTATATTTTCAGTGGTGCAGGGCTTTGTAAGAGGAGACAGTTTTTTATTTTTTCTTCCTCTCATATACTCTGCGACATCGTTCTTAGGTTCTGCACCGCGCAGGCCCTTCCGGTCCGGAAAGGCTTTTCCG
>PYSP01000527.1:0-15247 GCA_003049395.1 Pseudohalonectria lignicola | reverse complement strand
GAAGGTGGTGGGTTGTCGTGGCTTACTTCATTTTTTGGGTGGCCCGAATGAGGTGTGGCCCGAAATGGGATGCTTTGACTTACCCCAAAAACGCCCCCCCGGCGACTACCACGCCCACCTCCTTTATCGCTAGTATGTCCATGCCAGACCCCAGCAGGACGCATATTTGGGTCCACGCCTCACCGGCACCCCGGCCAACTGAAGTTTCCGACTGGTGGGATGGCCTCGACCTCACGTACACCAACTCGTCAGCCCTCAGCATAAACTACTTTGACGTGGCCATAAACCCAACCGGGTAAGCAAATAGTACCACTACCTACAGCGTCACTCGGTAGTGAGTCTCCCCTTTTCTCTCCCGACTTCACGCTCCTCTGACAGCCAGACTCGCACCAGCTTCATCGACACCACATGCACGTCGATCGCATCCGCCTCAACCACGAACTGCAAGGGTTAATATGGCACTGAACGTTCCGTACATCTCTACCGCGACTCCAGCAGCATAACCGCCATCCCCGGGGTCGCGGACGTTTCGCCCTACCCCACTGCACTGAGTAATTAATGAGGGGCGGGGATAGCATGCAAAGACTATGTGGGGGGTTTCATTATTGAGAAACGATTTGGGTTGAACCTTTCTTAGGGAACAGACGCGTTGTAAATACCAACTAGACTATGCTAATATCTGTCACCTTTGATGACTCTATGGCGTTTTTTAAGCCCATCCACGAGCTAGAGCGACTTGGGAGTAGGACGCTCTGCACTTAGAACGTCTAATGAATGGAAAAGAGTTATGAAATGATAAATCTCATATATGGGAGACGTATCTGGGCCTCATGCGCAAATAATAGTACCAATACGAGATGTTTGGAGATGCCCACACGCTTTGTGACACCGGCAATCCAGTCACCGATTCGCTGGCTGCTAATTAGTCCTCCGGTAGTCTACCTCACCACACCGCAGCCTCGGCCCCATGAACCCCAAACACACTCCCACTGGTGTACGACAAGGCATCGTCCGCGAGACTGACAAAGAGCGGGGACACCTCCACCGGCTGTGCCACCCTCCCGAAGTTCGCAACGTCCCCGACGTTCCCGATGACCTGGTTCGTCATCCCATTCGCCGGGAGGAAGGGTGTGTAGACCGGGCCCGGCGAGACGCCGTTGGCCCGGATCCCGTAGGGCGCCAGCTGTATGGCCACGCTGGCAAGGATGTGCCGCAGCGCGGCCTTGGACGCCGCGTAGTCGAGCGCCGTGGCGGCGGGCACCACGCCACGCCCCGAGATTGTGTAGACTGGCGGAGGCGGGGAGGGGAGTGGAGGGGGGATCGTAAGCTTAAAAGCCGCTCAGGCAAAGACGCAGGGTTGTCCTCTCTCTCGTTGGAATTTGGAGGTTTTATCGGTAAGGGGTTACTTACTAAGGGACGATCCGGGTGGGAGGTAGGGTATGGCGGCTCTGGTGACGAAGAAGGGCGCATAGACGTTGGTGCGGAAGACGCGGTCAAACTGCTCCGTTGAGTGGGTGGTGATGTTTCGCCATCTGGGCCCGATTGTGATCCCTCCAAATCTTTTTGATTTTCACCATCGGTTTCGTCAGTCCCATGAAGAGCCTAAAAGTCCAAGATAAGGCTCGGCAGAACGGGAAAGGTTGCTAGCCAAAACTCACCCAGCGTTGTTGACCAGGATATCTAGACCTCCGAGCCTCTGTACGGCTTCCTGGACGAGCTCACCGCAGAATGTCTCGTTGAGCAGATCCCCAGGGATCCTGATCAAGGGCTGGCTGGGGAACTCGGCCTCGAGAAAGTCGGCCAGGGCTTGGGCGTCGCGCTCCTCCTCGGGGAGGTAGTTGATAGCCACCGAGGCACCCTCTCGCATGAAAGCAATTACCACAGCCCTTCCGATCCCGGAATCGCCGCCAGTGACCAGGGCGCGACGACCGACGAGCCGACCGCGTCCAATGTAGCTCTCCTCACCGCAGTCGGGTGGTGACTCGAAGTCGGCCTGCAGAACAGGGAAGCTCGAGTTCGGGAAGCTGATGGTGAGGTTTTCGAAGCGAGTGTAGGGGTTAATGAGCTGGGCTGTTTTCTTCAAGTCAGTCATGGGTCTTGAGAGATTGTGGAGTTGAAACTTGGGCCTCTTAGGCTACGGGAGGCCCCCCATTCCCTTAGGCTCCCACTTACCATGTGCCATGGAGATGGCTGCACAGGCAAATGCGGCTACAACTGCAGAGATTGTCCTCATGGTGGCTGCGGGAATGGTAGCGTTGAGTTCTTACTTTGGGCTGTTGAAGGGTTAAGATGCAGCTCTTTTTCTTTTCACTTCACTTGCAGTGTACAGGATCAGCCGGAGATATTTATATGCCTCGACTAACCGACGAAGCTATTGACAATGTCCTTGAGTATTCTCTTGGCCTGACATAATGGACCCCGTATGCTGCTTCGATGATAAGCAGGAGCATTAATGTGATCTTGGCATATAACTCAGCCTCGTAGAAGCAACCTTCCAAGTCCAGATTTTCGTATGGATGATCGCATCTCGAGTGCAAGCACATTGGCAAGATAGTGTGGTGTGCTCGCGTGTTAATCTGCATTGCCAAGCATGGACTCGGTCATATAAGCAGCCGAGGCAGCAATAATATGGTCCCCAACGCGTAATCTTCGAATCACATGGTTGCAGGCAAGAGTAAAATGTGCGGGAAAACGATGGGACCGGAGCTAAAGCACTGGGCAATACCATCGACTTGGTAGCACTTCGGAATAAGAGATATCTCTGGGTAATCCCGAGGCAATATTAGCCTGGGCAGATCTACGAGTCCCTGTGGCTCAGACGAGTAATTGGGCAAAGTGGAAAAGTCACGGTTGAGCCGGGCACTGGTTGAGTGGTTGTGTGACTAATCAAGATCCACGGCCAGCTTCACCCACAACCCACTGGATACGGGGAGATAGGAGCGCGATCTGATTACTATATAAGGATAGGAAAGCTGACATAACGGAGATATAGGCGAAGATAATTATTCGTATCAACAAGGGGTTGATTGGTCTTCCAAGCATCATATTCTATGTATCCATCTCGAAGCAAGAGTGTGGTGTTCTGCTTCACTTTTTGTCACCTAGAGACTGGATCGTTGAAGTGGTACAAATCACCAACAATTTAAGCATGCAGCAGCCACGCGCATACCATACTGATCTCCCCCAGCAGTCCTACACCTAGCCCACCTGAGAGATATCGAGTGTTATTGCGCTCTTCCGGTTGAGGGGCAGTTAGGCTTCTCCCTCTTTTTTCTTTACCACTTCGCCAGCGGAGCCCGCCTCAGCTCTCAACCTCCGTGTCAACTCACACTTCCCCTTCTCGCCAGCCCCGGCCTTACACCCCTTACAAACCTTGCCATGCTCCACAAGCAATATATGCAGCCCGTACTTTTCCTCCCCCGGGATCCTAGCGTCAAGATGTAGGTGTGTCTCATCCCGACTGGCGCCCACAGGCCTCCAGCCCAACAGCCCCGTGATCCTCCACACGTGCGTGTCAACAGCAAAACTCTCCCTCCCAAGACAGAACAGCAGCACGCAGCTCGCCGTCTTTGGTCCGACCCCCTTGAACCCGAGCATCTCCCGCATCGCGTCCTCGTTGCTCAGGTCTCTGAGATGCTCGAGGGAGTACTCCCCATACCTCTCCCTGCACTGCTCCAGTATGTCGACAATGACCTTGCTCTTCACCACGCTCAACCCCCCACACCTTATCACGCCCTCCAGTCTTTCCTTCCCGCCCTGAGCCACGGCCTCCCAGTTGTCGTGCCCGTCGTAGGCAGCGTCCATGCTCCTCTTCGCCCTGGAAGAGTTCACATCGGATGTGTTCTGGCTGAGGATGGTCCTCACCAGCGCGTCCAGAACGGTGGGCGCGTCGCCACATCCAGCGCGATTCGCCGGGCCGCTCGTTATTCGAGCCACGGGGCGCTTCCGTTCCCCGTGCATCTCGGAGAGGATCTCGTGTGCGAGCTTACATTCCTCTTGTGTCGGACGCGGGAAGTCCGAGAACGGCGATGCTGGGGCGCCGTCTGCGGCACCATAGTATGACTTGAGCTTCTTCGCTCTGAGGGTGTCCAGCACGGCGGAGAGTTGCTTCTCGATAGCTTCAGATTTTACCCCTGCGGACACCTCCGGCGAGCTGCCATCGTCTTCGAGGACTTCCACTTTGATCCTCTTTACTGGAGGTTCCTCAGCCTTGATTCCCCTTGTCCTTGATCGGGAGAGCTTCGACCTGGCGCATCCGTCGGACCCGGCGGTTTGGGACGCTTTATTCGGCGAAGGGACTGCTGAAGCGGATGCCATCATAGCTGCCACTGATCTTGTGACTCGAGCCATCTTGCTAGCCAATAATCGCAACTATTCAGAGGCAAGCATAAATCTTATGTCCTAAATTTCGGTTGCTGAAGGGGATGCACGATTTTTAGCTGTGAAGCTCCAATTTGTTGATTTCGTTTTGGAGGCTTCATGTTTGCTCGGTTGCAGAAGTTTTCAGAGCCCAAGATCAGGCGAGACGTGGTAAATGGGGTGACGTCAGCACTTCAATTACGCTAAACTGCTCATGGGTTCAGGGGCAAACTACACGATTCTAGGGGCTAGACACCAAAGGTGATTGAACCATAAGGTCGAATCAGCCCAATTTCAAAAGCGAAACCTCGAATACTTTAGGAAAACTTTGGGGTCCCAGCCGAACGCCTCTAACTTCCACACCTTAGTTGACGTTGTTTAACTGTTGACATCCCTTTACCATCCCTCTTTCGCACCCTCATCCTTCCCGCCATCTCTCCTCCAGCAATTGAGGCTACAGGGTACAAATGTCCTTTAAGAGGACATGAGAATCCGCCAGGATCTGAACAAGCAGTCCCCTCCGAAGTCGGGGAAGCTCGCATGGATCTCGGAAATAAAACGAAATCTCCGCCAAGCAATCTTATCAGATCCGTCGATCATCCCCGAAATGCGGCGCTGCAGCATCGGTCCCCGTGGGCGGGTTCGCTTACAGGGGATGACACATATTACCCTTACATGTCTACAGTTCAGACCGAGCTTTGCCGCCGCGCGCTCTCACGCTTGATACCGCCATCTATCCCGGCACCAAGATTCTCCTCCAAAGCATGGCCTCCAAGGCCGACCAACACCAACGAGGACAGGCCACGCTAGCCGATGACGAGAAGAAACCTCAGCAGCAGGATGGCAGCATTGACATCGAAACCCAGGGTGTGCTTGACGCCGTCGCTCAATTGGAGCCCAATTTGAGGCGACTTGAGCAGCTGCGGAAAGAATATGGGGTGCGTTCTTAAACGAGTTCAGCCGAAAGGTTCCCCGTCCGACGGGTCGCTGACCTGATTACACATGGTGGCATCACAAAATGCCACTGGATCGTTGCCGATTTAGAGCACCTGGGGTTCCCCCGGAGACCCCGCAGACCCGTACAACTGGCCCAGGCACCGAAAAGTCGCAACAGGCATCCTCTTCTCCCTAGCCGCACTCATCACCCTGATGACGGCGAGCATGATCGCCGCGGCCCTGCAGGACATCTCCCGTGACATCGGGATCAACGCCTCCGAGGCCCAGATGGTCTTCTCTGTCTACTTCCTGGGGTTGGGGTTCGGCCCCTTCGTGGTAGCAGCGCTGGCGGAGCTGCACGGAAGGAAGTGGGTGTGGGTGTTGGGCAATGTGTGGTACATCCTCTGGAACGCCGTCAGTCCAGTGGGCAGCTCCAAGGCACTGATGATAGTGGGGAGGTTAATGACAGGGCTGGGTGCATCGGCGGGGAACACGGTATGCTCCCATGGCTGGATGTCTCCTGCGGTGGCATTGGCGACTCGGCGCTTGAGTGTCTTCGATCCTGATGCTCACTGAGAATCAACTAATTGCCCCATTTCAGCTCATAGGACCAGCGATGGCGGACATGTACGGGGCCCGCGACCGAGGCAAGGCAGCGGCCATTGCCTCCTTGCTCCCGTCCCTCGGCCCAGCCCTGGGCCCAATTGTAGGCGGCATAGTGACACAATACATCGCCTGGCCCTGGATCTTTTGGGTGATGAGCATCGCTAACGCAGCCATGACCGTCGCGGGGATCCTCTACATCCGCGAGTCATACACGCCCGTCCTGCTCCGGCGGAAGGCCCGAGGCGAGAGTCAACCCAATCCATCCGACGTGCTACAGAAGACTCACTTCCTCCGCTTGCACTTCTGGCAGGAGTTCCTCTCTCGTCTGGGGGCAGGCATGTGGCGCCCCGTCCGCCTGCTCCTCACCCGCCCCGTCATCCAGCTCATCGCCTTCATCTCGGCCCTCAACTTCGCGACCTACACCCTCCTACTCGGCTCGTACGCCAACATGTTCATGCAGCGGTACGGCCAGTCGCCGTCCGTCAGCTCGCTGCACTACATCGCCCTGGCCGTGGGCGCGACGGTCTCGGCGCAGGCGGGCGGCCGAGTCATGGACTGGTGGTACCGGCGCCTCGCGGACCGGCTCGGCGCCGCCGACGACGGCGGGGGCCGCCGCGGCAGACCCGAGTTCCGCGCCCCCTACCTGGCCGGGTGCGTGCTGCTCGCGCCCGCGGGCTTGGTCCTGTACGGCTGGTCCGCCGAGCGCGGGCTGCCCTGGCCCGTGGTGGACGTCGGGGCCGCCATCTACTGCGTGGGCAGCTTCGCCGTGATGCAGGTGCTTACCGCCTACCAGCTGGACGAGTTCGTCCGGCACGGGGCCTCGGCTATGGCGGCCACGAGGGTGCTCTCGTACGCGCTCGGCTTCGCGTTCCCGCTGTTCGCGCCGGGCTTGTACCAGAACCTGGGCTACGGGTGGGGGAACAGCATGCTGGCCCTGCTTTGGGTTGTTTTCTGTCTCCCACTGCCGGCCGTGCTGTGGTACTGGGGAGAGAAGTTGCGGGCGATGGGGAGAAGCGTGAAGGAAGGCCAAATGGAAGGTGCATGAAAACGGCCTGTCTATGCAGACACTCTCACTGCAGCGCAAATGCACGATTTGACTGTCTTCTCGCTGACGATCGCTCGCTCTGGGCACTCCTCATTCTCCACAGTTAGCGAAGCCGAGGTGATTGCGAACTTGTGATGCCACGCTGCCAGATCACCCCATCCCATCTCTCGTCAATTTCCTACTTTGCTTAAAGTTGCGCATCGGGGGATGGCAGCAATGCAGGGACCTAAGAAGTGCAATGGTCGCAGCCTAGGGCAGCCAAGTAATACGTGCGGATTGCTCGGAAACGGAGGCCCCTGCGGCTTGCCAGCCCCCAACGCCAGTGTTCCAAAACGCCCTCCACACTAGCCAATCGCATCTCAACGGCTGGGTCATCTGAAGATCGTTTGAAATCCTCTCCTGATCTTCTCATCTTAATACGCTCATAGGTGATAACTGCTTGCTAAAATCCTTAATTGCAGTGGATTCTCCTAGATAGCTGAGACAGGAGTAAAGCGTACCTGTCGACCGATAAACCTACCATTTGGCTATCGCTAATACTAGACCAGTACGATAAGCGATTGGACGGCATCTATGCATCCACACATGGCGGGAATCTTGTGGTTCACCATCCGATGCTTAAGCCTAGGAGTCGGATTCAAAATGGGCTGATATCTCGTCATTTTGCTCTAACCATAGAAGACGAGGCTTCCTAGATTAGCAATCTGGCGTTTTGTCCAGATGACCTTCATAGGCTTCATGAACCAACAACCGTGGAGCCATTCGGTGAATACAAAGCTGAATAAACTCTGAACGGGTTCTGTTGTCCTGTTGGCCTAAAGTAGTCCTCGTCTTGTGGTCTTAATCTGACACCCTGAGGGTCATCTACGATATGGAGAAAGTGGGAAAATCCAAAGGACGCCGGCAGTCCGCTTTGGTCGATCTTCGATCTCAGCCTCACCTGACCCCACCTGAGAGAAATGTGCGTTATTTCCTAATTAGGTGCTGAACGAGAGCGACAAGTAAGGGTGGGGTAGGGTAGGTGAAGGAAGAGCTCGTGGCTTCTCCATTCATTAATCTGGGTCTCGATTCGGGGGTTTCCGTAAAATAAATTCCGGGCTTACCAGCCTCTTAGCACATCACCCCGCACCCCTCAAGCACAGCCCTACCTACCCTGTCCCATGGCGGAGATATATCCCATTCAGGAAATCAAGTTGTAGACGGAGGGGCCTACCGGCGACCCGAACTCTAGTACGATGTACTAGGTAGACCTCTCTTGAATATGCTTGATATTCTGTTGAGCTTATATCTTATTTGAGGCAAACCGCCTCTTCATACGATTTTGCTCTGGGCTCCTCCCATCCATTGGTCGTATATCGCAGGTGTTGACGAGTCGGGAATACGAGGTAATTATAGTTCAGTAGCGAAGTTAGAATAGGACAGCCGAGGAATAAGATGTCGAGACTGTTGGAGGCTGAAGTTAGGGGCTTTTTGCAAAACATATTGAGAACCATTGAGCAAGTAGAAAAATTGCATGGAAATCGCCCTGTTCAGCTCAGCCTGGTCCGCAAATGTGACTCCGCTACCCGATTTGCGAAACACTGCTGGACGAGGGGACCCCCGGCGTTCTCCATCCACAACTCTAGCACATGGGCTTGGCCAAGCATACCGTAACATTCCGCAGAAAGGAGTGTTACCACTTACCGGGGACCCAGAAACCGCAAGTAACGAACGTTTTTGGACTGGCACCGCTCACCGACACACTTGTAAGCCCCCCATTAGCAAGATTCTTGACGTATTGATAAATCTCCTTTCCAAGGACCACAGACTAGGATTACTGACACCTGCCAACATCAATATGCCGAGGCTGTGCCATGCCATGACTGCCATCCGGAGTCCAGAGCATATAAAACCGACCACGCCATCCCAAAGGCATCTGCACCTCGAACCAACTATCGCAGAAGAACAGCGAGCCGCCGCGGCCATACAGGAAAGAAAGCGACATCGACATCGACAAAGATAAGATGAAGACAATCCAGAGCATCATTACAGCGGCAGGTCTGCTGGTGGCCATGAGCACGGCTAAGCCGCTGCAACCAACCACGAACACCGACATCACCGAGGGGCTCGCCCTGGAGCCCCGCCAGTCCGCAAGCACGCAGGTATGTGCCCCCTCCAGCATCGGAGCAGCACCGGCAGGAAGAACACCACAGACCGTGGGCATCGCCGGCAGCCCTGACTCCATGCCTAACGACTCCCTCCTCTCCAAGACCTGACCTAGTCCCTCTTCTCGGTGAGCCTGGTCGTGCAGCACCTCGATGGCCTCATGGGCGTCGCGGAGTAGACGTTAGCAGGGCACGCATTGGTACTGACACGGGGATGACGACGCAGAACGCGAACAGACAGTGTGCGGACATGACCATCGTCTTCGCCCGCGGCACGACCGAGGCCGGCAACGTCGGCACGATCGCGGGCCCTCCATTTTTCGACGCCGTCAAGCAGCAGGCCACGGGCATGACCGTCGCCGTCCAGGGGATCGAATATCCCGCCGACGTCGCGGGTTTCTTAGCAGGAGGTGACGCGGGCGGGAGCAGAGAGATGTGAGTTAACGCTGATGAACGAATGTCTTTCGGGAACACAAGGGGGGATCCTTTGTAATGAACCCCCACCCCTCTTGAGCGGACGTAGGCCAAACCCGGAAGCTGACAAAGGCTAACCAAACACCCCCAAACGCCGCACAGGGCCAATCAAGTAACCAAATTCATGACCGCCTGCCCCAACACCAAGGTGGTGATGGCGGGCTACTCCCAGGGCGGCCAGCTGGTGCACAACGCCGCGGCCATGCTGCCGGCGGCGGCGGCGGCTAAGGTCAGCTCGGCCGTCATCTTCGGCGACCCGCTCAACGGCGAGGCCGTCCAGGGCGTGTCCGCCGCTAGGACTATGGTCATCTGCCACCGCGGGGATAATATCTGCCAGGGTGGCAACCTCGTCCTGGCCCCGCACCTGACCTACGGCAGGGACGCCGACGCGGCCGCCAGCTTCGCCGTCGCGCAGGCCAAGAGGGGCGGCGCCGCGTGAAACGGGGGGGTCTAGCTCTGGTGGGGTGTCCCGTTACATCACGCGAGGATTGTTGTATGGCTTCTGGTTCAAGGCTGTTTGCGTCACGAGCGTGCATGCGGCAATGGTGTTTATTGCGGTATCCCGGGTGTTTCAGTAGCCCTGGAGGTCCTTGGTCGTCCTTGGTTTACGCTCCCATGTAAGTAGGGCGCACAACCAGACGACGACGCTGAAATACATCATGATCCTCATTTCTTTTTGGGTTGGTTTTGGAACATTGTTTCATCAATTTGTATCCTGTTATTAGCATTGATACCACCACGTACGACCTCGATGACAATAATGAAGTAGCAAACCTAATGGCTGTGTGTGAGAAGGCAGGCAGGAGGTGTATTTTGGAACAGGATCTGCTGTTGGGTGTGGCCCCTGAACTAGACCCAAAAAGGCAAAACTTGAGAAGGGGTTGGGTGGGTGGAACTCACGACTGCCGTAACCATCGGCGAATGCGTGCCGAACCTGGATCTGCAGGCTTTCGGGGAACTGGGTTATTGCCTCCACCGAGTCTGAAATCTGGGCAATCTGAGACTCGTCCAACAGGGAGGGGAGATTCGCAGAAATATGGTTGTTCAGAAGGGTAGCGCTGTGCGGAGGGTTGTGAGCATTCCTCGCCTAGCAATTGAGCAAGGTTTCGATCTGGTGGGGTGCTGTTAATTCCGAAGCTCCGCTTACCTAATGGCAAGACCAATTGTTCCGCCAAGAACTCGGATCTGGGTGATCGCGCCGATGGCCACAGCTTTTGTTCCGGTGATGGTTAGCAAGGGGGGGAATCAACGAATGAGAGATCGGGAGATAGAAGTGAGAGGACAAAGGGTAAAGGCGTCGCTTACCTAAGTCTGCCCGAGTAATGGTGAAAGGCACAAAGATAAGCAACACCACCAACGTCATCCCGAAGCTAGTGCCCATGAGCACCTCGAATCCGTACATTAGACGGTCGTCGCCAGGCCTAACACTGCTCGCTAGCCCGACCCCAAGAAGTTGCAGTGAGACACCAGACATAAGGATGTAGAGAGGAGGCACATGCATCTTAGAGGCCAGGTGCCCTGCGATGATCGTGCCAACGGGGGACGACAGGAGGAGGGGTAGAGTGTGAATTCCCGCAGACCAGGCACTATCGCCGTTGACGGCTTGGAAGCGTTGCGGAAGGTTGACAAGGACGGTCATGAATGGGACACCCGTGAGGAAGCCGACCCTGGATAATACAGATACGGACTCCGTTAGAATTGGGCAGACGGCTAGTGCTGTATGATGTCGATGCTAATGCTATCGTCATACATCTGACCAATAGACTAGAAGCACTTACAAGGTCAACCCGACAAAAATTCGACTCTTCATCAGACGAAGAGGGAAGACAGGCTCCTGGACGGACCCCGCCCTACCTATGATCCTCTCCCACCCGATGAAGAGGAGGAAGAGAAAACCCCCAATCGTGATCGTCGAAATGATGAGAGGGCTCGACCAGGGGAACCGGGGACCAGCCTCCTCGCAGCCGAAAACGACCAGGATGCATGAGGCGAGGAGGAAGAATGCGCCCAGCACGTCCAGCCTCGCCAGCGACCCCTTCGAGAACTTCTGACGGAAGGTCGTCTGGGCGCTCGGGTCGCCCTGGTGCGGGAAGTGGGTCGGTAGGAGGAAGGCGATGACGGCGGTGGCGACAGCTCCGGCGGGGGCACTGGAGAGATCCAAATATCAGCTAAGCTATAATAAGAGAGAGGCGAGCGACACTATTGTTCATAGAATCAGGTTAGACACAGACTTTAACAAGAACACCCAACGCCAATTCGAACCATCATTGATGGCGCCGCCTAGAATAGGGCCGAGAACGGATGCGAGGACGTTCACGAGCGAGATGATGGCGATGAAGCGGCCCCACTGGCCGGGGGGGACCATCTCCGGGTTGATGATCGTCACCATAGCATATATCCCGGACGCGCCGACGCCCTGGAAAGCGCGAGCGATGATTCTGAGCGGCATATTAGCTAAGGGTATAATGTGAAGGGTTTGAGAGCAGGGGAAGCAGGACACAGGTATAGGAGGATGCGGGAGAGTGCAAAGGCGGGAGGGTAAAGGGGGGAGGGAAGGACATAGGCACGACACTTACAGAGCGAGGATCGAAGAGACCGACCCGCATACTATTGAGAAGATGGTGAAGAACGCCAGCGCTAGCAGCATGATAAACTTGCGGCCGAATATGTCGCTGAACTTGGCGAATATGATCATGAAGCCTAGCCAACGAGGTCATGGTAAGTGGGCGTAAACTTTCCTCATGTACGCACCAACAGTTAATGAAAATTTCCTGCACGTACCCGTGTAGGTGATCAGGTACGACGTAACAACCCAGTTCCGCTGGTCGAACCCGCCCAGGGCGTTGGTGATGGACACCAGCGAGGTGCTTACGATGGTGGTCTCGAGCGAGGAGAGGAACAGGGAAAGTGACAGCCTGGAGTCGAGAAAAGGCGGTTAGCAGTGACATTGTAGTCGCCTCGTTTCCTCCACGGATGGGAACCAATAAAAATATTACCCAAAAGTGAGCGCGTAGAGCCTCCACCCCGTGATATATACCCGTGGGGGCGACTCCTGTCCTTCCCGGTCTTCCGTTGTTGGCGCATTGTTCGTGCCAAACCCAGCCTCCAGTTGGGGCTGACTTTCTCTGGGAGACGGTGCAGGTGCGGCCTTCTCTGTTGTCGCAGCTACCTTTTCTGATTCTGGGCCCCATGCTTCGTTCGCATCTCTCAGATCGTTTAGCGCGACCCCTTCTACTGGCGCTGGCAAGTCCAGCGGAGCTGTCATTATTGGGAGGGACGAGGCTTGCCGGCCGTGGCATTTGACTCAGGCACCCGACAGCATTCAATGGCAGAAGTTAGGCTTAGGTAGCGGTGCAAAGCATATGCATGTAGGTATTTGCCACAGACAGCCGCTCGGTTGCACAAGGATTGGGGAAGATCTCCTCAGGATTCGTGCGAATTTCTTCGGCGTGCTACGATACTGTAAGAAGTTTTACTTGCCCAGCAGTTCGTCGTCAAAGGAAATGTGTCTAGAAGGTTGACGCGAAATCGGCTGGTTTCTTTTGAGCCCGGCACACAGTGCGAGCCAGGCTCCATGGGGACGCACGGCGACTAGAGACATGGCCCCCATGGAGGACACAAGGCGAGTACCGGTAACGCATCCATGATGATGCCACCCGATGTTGGAAATGGGAAGAGAGTTGCCTTCGGTGGTTGAAGGGAAGTTGCGCCTTCAGGCTTTCACTTGGGGCCTTGTGCACTTTCAAGCGTGCAAATGGTTGGGGTGGTTCCTAAGTGCTGGACTGGGCTGAACGAGGCGTCGGCAAAAATTGCCCCGGTTAGGCCGATGATGCCACCTGGACGAAACCTACCCGTGACTGTGGTCAGAGCTGTTGCTGGCGTCCATCGGCCAGGCCGCCGCAAAAGTTGATGTTTCGTGTCAACAACTACCATCCACCCCACACAATCGACAATATCAATCGCCCTCAATCCCGCATGTGAGCGCTCGGCTTCAACAGTCGGCACAATGCGCCGTCTCAACTTTGCTTTGTTGGCCAGCCTGCAGCTCTGCAGCGCTAGGCATCATGCCTTTAGCATACACGAGGACCTTCTCGCACATCCTCAGGTTGGTGGTGTCCATTCCTCCCAGCTCGGACTACCTAGAGCGAAGCTTTATTTTCGGCGTCGACGCCGACGTCGATGACAATGACAATGATCTAACATCTTCTTTATATCTCACAGTTCGAAGTCGTCTTCTCGGAATCCTTCATATCCGAGGCCGACGCGCAAGTTCTCCTCGACACGACACCGAAGCACCCGATGCCCTCGTCATCTACTGACACTGCCGAGTTCTCCCAACAAACCGATGCCGCGAGCGATACCCGCGGGTCCTCTGCCCCCTTGGAGGCTAGGAGTAACTCCGACGAAGACGAGGACTTCCCCGTCGTTTCCGAAACCTACGAGCTTATCAACGTCCCGCCCTCGCGCTACCTCTGCGCCATCCCCGTCGTCGCCCCTCCCCCGGCGCCCAACCAGACCGCAACCGAGCTCGCCAAGGCCGAAGAGGCCCGTGAGGTCAGCCGGGCCACCACCAAGGGGTTGGAGCTGATGAGCGGCCTCGAGGGGCAGTGCATGTACTACATGTCCGGGTGGTGGAGCTACAGCTTCTGCTACGGCAGAGAGGTTGTCCAGTTCCACGCAATGCCGCCGGGCGTCAAGGGCGGCCCGCCGCAGCGCGACCCGCGCAGCCAGGAGTACACGCTCGGCCGGGCGCTCCCGCAGCACCCGCACAACGCCCTCAACAACAACGGCGACCGACAACAAGGCCAGCAGGGGTGGCTCAAGCGAGACGCCGCCACGGCGCCCGCCGACGGGTCCTCGACGCCTCCCCCGCCCCCGCCCGCCCCGCCCCACACGGAGCTGGCCGTCAACGGCGACCAGCGTTACCTCGTCCAGAAGCTCGACAGCGGCACGGTCTGCGACCTGACGGGTAGACCCCGCACGATCGAGATCCAGTACCACTGCGCCGCCGGCGCCTCGGCCGACCGCATCGGCTGGATCAAGGAGGTGACGACGTGCACCTACCTGATGATGGTGTACACGCCGCGCCTCTGCGCCGACGTGGCCTTCGTGCCGCCCAAGCCGACGCGCGCGCACCCGATCAGCTGCCGGCTGGTGGTGGCCAGTGCGGAGGAGGAGGCGCGGTGGAGGTGGCAGAAGACGCTCGAGGCCAAGGCGGCCATGGGCGCGCCCCAGGGGCAGGCGCAGCAGCAGGGCGCCGGCGCCAGCGGGTCAGCGGGAGGCGGCAGGCAGCCGCGCGACTACACGGGCATGCGCATCGGCGGGGTCGTCATCGGCGGGCGCAGGATCCTTGGAGACGGGGCCGACGGGCAGCAGGCGCCCAGGCTGGCGCCGCCGCGCAAGATCGGGTCGGTCAGGTCGCCCGACGGCAAGCCCATGATCGAGATCCTGGCCATCGCCAAGAGCAAGGCCCAGGGCGGCAAGGTCGAGGTCCTGCCGGACGCGGAGCTCGAGCGGCTCGAGCTGGAGCCGTCCACCATCGAGGCGCTGCGCAAGGAGCTGGAGGCGCTCGCGGGGGACAGGGGTTGGAAACTAGAGATGGTCGAGGAGCCAGGGGAGGTTGCCGAGATCAGGGGCGTCGTCGAGGGGGACGACGATGAGGAGGAGGGGGGGGCGCAGGGGG